>JARYHS010001358.1:0-17999 GCA_031002005.1 Vandiemenella viatica | reverse complement strand
ACTGTTAATGACACGGTAGCAATTTGGCCGTCGGATGACAATCATTGATGTCTCTGGAAAAACAGTCTTGTGTCAGGTTTTATTGCATTTCTTATCTGCAACACAAACAACAATCAGCCTTGGATGACCATTGTTACCTCGCATGCGACAATATCGTGGTGTCATTTTTCTAAAGGACAATGCTCTTCCATACATAGCACGTGTCTCTGTGAACTGTTTGCATGATGTTGAGGTACTACCGTAGCCGACGAGATCCCTTGATCTGTCACCGATACAACATTTATGTGACCAACTCAGATATCAACTCCGTCCCAGTACCAGTATTCAGGAAACCCAATTACAACAGTTATGAGCCGGTTTGCCTCAGGATAAGATACAACGGCTTCATGATACGTTTCCCAGTCGAATGAGGCATGCGTCCACGCCGGAGTGGATTCGTACTGACCCTGGTAAATTTGACTCGATTTTGTATTCACTGAAATATTGTATAATCCATATCTATAAAACGAATACCGTGTATATTGGTTCAAAAAGAACAACAACAAAAAAAAAAAAAAAAAAAAGAACTAATGTGCAGTTTCGATGGAGTTTCTGCCGTTTTAAAAATCAGAATCTCAATTGAATCATTTGGAATGTCTTATGCTTCAATGTAACATAACGCCAGAGCAGTAAGTGAAAATCTGAATGTATAGCGAGAAACACCAAAGAGGTAATACCAACTAGATGCATACCACATACTTCGTAAAAAAAAAAAAAAAAAAAAAAATAATAATAATAATAATAATAATAATAGCCATTTTTTCGTCGTTCCTTCCTTAAATTTTGGTTTTATGATTACGAAGAGGAAACTTCGTAAAAACGAAAGTATGTAAATTAATTTTAATAATGTAATCATAAAATTTTCGATATCTTCAGCGGTCCTTGTTTTGAGACCGCACAACTACAATCTCTGATGTTTGGAAGTGAAATTATATTAGCTGTTAAAAATAAGTCATGCATATCTGATGGATATGAACTTGAAAGTGAACTGTTTCAAATCTTTAGTGTTGATGTTTCTGGTATCTTTATAATTTATTGTTTATAAGAAACTGTCTTTCCCAGATTTCCTAAAAAGTTTCATTTCTGCAAGAATCGCTGTGGTTAAACTGATGAAACTTTAGTACACTTGTTCCACATAGGGTGGCTAAGAAATATTTCAGGAATAAATCAACCCCAACTCTATCTCTGCCACCAACAATTTTGGGAATTGCAGATTACATATGTACATAACAGCACACTGTTGACTTTCGACATTCTAAGACGTTCTCAAGAAATCGCAAGTCGAGGAACAACAAGTATTTGAGTCATTCTGATGCCTCAGAACAAACTGTTCCTTTCCCTCTGCACAACCCTTTTCCTTTCACGATTCTTCAGTCTGGCACCTTTGCGCCGTCAAAGCAGTTTTGGGCAGAGAGTTCGGATAAAGAGTGGCACGAGAAGGAGTTAGTTTGTCGAGGTGAAACAAAATCGGAGAGGTGCTAACGAGGTCTGCATCGGACACGACTGCGCTGCGCCGTCTAACGAGAAGGCGACCGCAGCGGAGGCCCTGTTAATTGAATGGCTTCATCTTTCTCGGCATTCTTTGAAGACTTTGCGGCCTGCAGCTTTGTTCGTCGCGCTGCACCGGGCGCTGCCTCGACTCTCCTCACCTGCTTCTCCACTAATTACGTCGCTGGCAGTCAGACCGCGCGTTAACAAGGATCAGCTTGTTATCAAGTTCCGCCACACGTGTCCCTGCAAATTATGAGTGCCGACGTCTGGCTTCTTGGAGCCTGCGCCTAGCGCCTCTGGAGTGATTTAATTATGTCTCGAGCTACCGGCACCTCCAGGTACCTTGCACCTCCTAGCCCAATATAAATAAAGCTTCAGAACCAACATTATCCAGGCGATATAACTGATAATTACTATTAAAATCTTACTTTAAATAAAATCAGCCAATTAAATACCCTACCAGGAAAATAAATCTTATAACTAATGGTTCGGATCTTAATGACAAATCATATATTTTCCTGCCTTCATTTTGAGTTATATTGCTGAATTACACGCTGATTGAACGTTTCTAATTGTATTAGAATGCAATGAAGTCTTCACGGGTGTACCGCCGGATTGTGTTGTGAAAACACGATATTTCGACGACTAGCTCCGCCGTCTTCTTCAGGTGTAGAGACATGTGCACTGGTCGGCTGACCCACAGACCCATAGATACTGAGTGTGAAAAGACCTACATCGGTCAAACTATCCGCACTATAGAAAACCGGCGTGTAGAACATAAACGCCACCTCCAACTGGGAGAATACAGCAAATCAGCGATCGCCGAGCATGTATACGACCATGGCCACAGAGTAGAGTTCAATGACGTTAGGATACTGGCTAGAACTTTTTGGGAATCTGTTATCAAAGAAGCGATCGAAATTCGACTGGCCAACACTTTCAATAGAGAAAGTGGTCTATGGCTTAGTGAGTCATGGAAATCAGCCTTGGCAATAATCCGCAGAGCACGTTGTACCTCTGTCCAGCCATAGAGGGCTCCATATTAGTTCGGGCCGCAACGAGAACTATAGCTACACCCACTGGCAGCCAGCCGCCTGACGAGGACATGTATATAAGGAAGTGCGGCACTCTCCAGCTGCCCGCCTTTCAGCCTTCAGCTGAGAGAAATGAAATTGTTAAAAAACAAAACAAAAAAAAAGAGCTATCTCAATATCTGTGGATCAGCCGACCAGTGCAGATATCTCCACCCCTGAAGAAGACGGCGGAGCTAGTCGTCGAAATATCGTGTTTTCACAACACAATCCGGCGGTACATCCGTGAAGACTTCATTGCAGTCGTACGCCGGGGAAGTCTTCGTTCTTATATTAGAATGTATTTTATATAGCATGTATGGTACATGCGTATTTTTGCCATTTTTCTAGTTTTTGTCACATTACTATAGTATTTATGGTCATAATTTTAGGAAAAACTGGTGATTTTTTTTAATAGTACCGGGAATTCACTACAAGCTGAGAAGAAATTAAGATAATTATTCATAGAAATGTATTCATATTACAAATTTGAGGAAAAAATAAAACTAATTGTCACTGAATCAGTCAGAATTCACTATTCAAGAATTAAGTTATACATTATTGTGACTCTCAGAACATTAATGGTCCGACCGCCTTTTAATCTCTACAATGCAGCAGCTTACATGTGTCGATAGCGTCAATCAGTGTCTCACCGTCGCCAAAACTTTCGAAAATAATCTTCATTGTCAAATCTCCAGAGGATAAGTGAATATCGTCATGCAGAAAACAAATTTTTTGAAAGTACCAAGTTACGGAGTTACGTAAAGGAATTTGTAGAGTATTTCACTAAAGACGAAAGAGTTATTTTCCTGTAAATTATATAAGATTTAAGTGACTTCAACAAAGCGATTTCATGTGCAGCAGCATTGCGATACAGCAAGACACATGAACAATCTGTAACCGCATTCAGCTCGACAAATCAGAAAGCGATCTTTTCTTTTTGATACATATGGTATACAGCTTCGTAATCTATCAAATTTTGAATTTTTTCTATTATTCCCATTTTTTGAAAGAAACACTCTAATAATGTATTCTTTTACAGGAATTTTTTTTTCGATGAAAATTGATTTCCCAGTTGTGCAGTGAGTGAATCGAAGCAAATAATACCTGTCTACATGAAAGTGACACTACAACATAAAATAAATTATGTAAGATTGAGCATGTTTTAATTAATTGGTAATTTAAATTCTTGGTCATGTTTTGTCATTTTTAAGTCATATTTAAGCATTTTAAGGTGATATTTGCACGCACATTTCTCTATATTTTGGGTCATAAAGATCAGAACCCTACTTATAACCTTATAAACTAGAATGTTTTGGACGGGTGGTTGTTTGGATTATTTGCCTCAATCACGCCTTAATTACTTTTTTGGCACGCAGTTAATATATTGTTTGGAAGTGACGCAGGATAATTTTTTCCCCCTCAAAAACAAATAGTTCCTTTGCAAAATAATATTATCAATTCGCATTTCGCCAACACCTAACAGTCTGTTAATTCGTGTATGGTACTGTCACGTTTTCGATGCTTCTTAAGTAAATCGGAAACACGATCGTTATGATGTATTCAGAGGTTTATTCTATTTACAAGTGTCAAAAAAGATTCATTTGATAAACTAATATTTCGGGAGTGGGAAATATAAATCTGTTTTCAACGCTAAAATTATTTCGTCTGTTGCCTCTAAGTGAGTAATGCCCGTAACTGTATCTTTCGGCGTGCGTTACACATTTGTTACCTTTTTTCTGGTTTTGAAGCAAACTTTTCCTTAAAGAGAAGACAAATAAAAGATTATATTTGCGTTTCATCAACATGTCTTAACATTACTAAATTAAAAAACGAAAGAAAAAATATCTATCACCATCTATTGCAATAAAAAGTTATGGACAGCACAGACATTTAAATTTCAAAGTAGAATCAATTGGCGATCCGCTATTCTCTCGCAGTTGATTGTTAAAGGTTTGTAAATAAAAATACCATCTCTTAATAACTGTTACTTTTATACCTTTAATACACTCAGTCGCGTTTCGTCCTTGTGGAATGGGACATCATCAGTGACTGTAAATGTACATACATGGTGTTGTTCAGAAATTTGTATTATTTGTTTACATGAATGAATATTAACAAAGTACTCTCTACTTACGATTTTTGATACAAAGTCACATGTTGGTCAGAAAACAGCTGTAGTTGCATTTTTTTTTGGAAAAAAACCTGATGCTGCCGTTCTGTAAGGACACGAGGAAAGGAATTTGTCGATGGCCTTTTGAAGGAATCAGGCCGTCATTCTCCTGGAGTGATTTGGCAAAACGTGAAAAATCCAATTCTGGATAACCAGACGAGGATTCGAAACCAATTCTTCCCAAATGCGAAGCCAAAGCGTTACCATTCACCCACCACGCTCAGCGCTGCAGTTTTCAAGGCAGGCACTTTACCCATATGTTCATTTAAGCTGTCTGTTCACATTTGTAATACGAAACTCACTCGAGTGTTTGAGCACTGTGTTAAAGTCTTCTCGCTAACGTCAAACGACTCAAAACATAGTAAAAATATTTTCACCACCGTTATCGACACAATTGATGTATAATATTAGCGACTGTGGTAGTTATTACAACACCATTATTGTTCATTTAATTCTTATTTTATTCAATGTTGTGGATGTTTGATTTTTTTTTTATCTTCTTAACGTCTCTCTAACGGCGAGGTCTATAGAGACGGGAAAGGATGGGGGGCAAGGAATGGGAAGCAATTCGGCCATGGCCTTTTGAAGGAAGCATCCCGGAATTTGCCTGCAGTGATTTGGGAAACCATGGAAAACCCAAATCTGGATGCCCGGACGGGGATTCGAACCGCCGTCCTTCCGAATGCGAGGCCAGAACGCTATCCGTTACACCACCACGTTCGGTGTGGATGTTTGAAATAAATCGTAGATATTGTTATAGAAAAGTTAAGCAGTAAGTTGAATATGTATCTTTCTCTCTTCCGTTTGGTGTCAGCAATCTCTATGGGATATTATGAACGGTGTAAAATATTAATACACGTATCAATGCACCAAACAGCAGCGGAAACATGACCGAAAATCACCAAGTTTGAAATTTTTTTTCTTGATGTGGAAAAACTTTATGAGAGTAGTTGATGAGTACGTTATTTAACTTCACTGGAAAAATATTTTAGGGTATTTTAAATGTCACATTTATATGTATGTTGAAACAGTTCAAGCTTCAATAAACAGTAGGATTACACCATCCGCGGGATTATTTGTTTAGTTATACCTGGGAGAAGGCGTGACATTTCGGGGTGAAAGGTGAGTTGGCTGTCACCATTTACATGAATAAACGTTTGGAAGTTTTGTGTTTTAAAAACTAATGTTTATCTCTATAGCACGTACTGCTGCTCTTGCGAACATTATAACGTTGAGTCAAACCAGTTTTAGAAACAGTTAAGTACTACTGTGTCTGAAAACTTTCCAACCTAGCGTCGTAGCAAGCGGTAACGCTCTGGCCTGGCATTCAGGTGGATGCTTATTCGAATCCCCATCCGGCCATCTAAATTGGGTTCTCCATAGTTTTAACAAATCACTCTAGTCAAAAGCCGAAATGTTTAATTCAAAAGTAAATGGCCGAATTCCTTCCCGTTTCTTGCACCCAGCCATTTCCCGCCCGTAATCACTCTGACATCGACAAGAAGCAAAGCTACTATGACAAAAAAAGGTCAAAAACACAAAATAATTCAAAACTAAAATTTGTGCAGGGCAAAAACAGATTTGTTCCGTCATTTTACTTGAAAATTTTGAGACAAAGTAGTGAGATAAGGAGAAATGAGTGTGTAGAGAAAGTGCTACCTGAGCATATGCTCCTTGTCACTAAATTAATTGTAAAACGTACCCAATATACTTCTAAGCAGTCGAAACCCCCATTTTTAAGATAATTGACTTTGATTTGGTAAAATATTTATCACATTCCAGCAATGCTTCCTTTTTTTGGGTTGAGTGTATTTATCGTGGTATACGAACAGTACTTAAATTTGTGCAGTGACGCATATTACTGGTACAATTTCACCGTTATTTCTTGCAAAAATTACTGAAATCATGGTGGTATAGTAAACAGAAGAAGAAAAGCTCTGACCCTAACTGACGTCCGCAATACAAGGTAAATGTCAACAAGGAATATCTAATAGTTTAACTTCTGAATTTCAAAAACTGGATAGCAAATTTATGCAGTCATTTTTATCGTTGCTCTCCTACATAGAGGCCGATATAATCGCTGGTCTTAGCTATTGTCTTCAGCTATCTATCTATGCTTCACTATTTCAAAGAATCCAGTGCGTATTGAATCATCAAAGTACATATCACTTACATAGAATATGGCCTATAATGCTTTTATTTTTCTGCCATCCAGATATATTCAGCTCTATTGCAGCTGTGGTCGGAAACTGCATCGCAAAATGCCGCGGGACACACAAACCACAAAACATTTTCCCTCTACTGCAGTGCTGCAAATTTTGCCTGAAGGGATTCAAATTTACCGGAAAATGATAAAAACAAAATGAATATAACTTTACAATAGTATCGGATTAATTCGGGGAAATTACAGGGTGTTACAAAAAGGTACGGCCAAACTTTCAGGAAATATTCCTCACACACAAACAAAGAAAATATGTTATGTGGACATGTGTCCGGAAACGCTTACTTTCCATGTTAGAGCTCATTTTATTTCTTCTCTTCAAATCACATTAAACATGGAATGGAAACACACAGCAACAGAACGTACCAGCGTGACTTCAAACACTTTGTTACAGGAAATGTTCAAAATGTCCTCCGTTAGCGAGGATACATGCATCCACCCTCCGTCGCATGGAATCCCTGATGCGCTGATGCAGCCCTGGAGAATGGCGTATTGTATCACAGCCGTCAACAATATGAGCTCTAACATGGAAAGTAAGCGTTTCCGGACACATCTCCACATAATATATTTTCTTTGTTTGTGTGTTAGGAATGTTTCCTGAAAGTTTGGCCGTACCTTTTTGTAACACCCTGTATAACTGAAACACGGGGGTATCGAGAGGGGTGGCACTGGCATTAGAGGTAGTGTTATAATATACAAGAGTTTACTATTACAGTTTTACAAAGCATGGAAGATAAAGTATTAGGATTCACGCTCCATTGCAATTTATTTTTTGCTTTCGGCTACTGTGGGCATACAGCCAACTGGACAGTGATTATGTGTGATCCAGTGTGTAGTGTCCCCCTCTGTATGCCTCGGGATTTACTACTTTGTAAACAGTTTTATTGATTATCACAAAATAAATGATTATTGGTGGGGTTCTCTTCCCAAATGGTCCTTCACATTAGTACAAGACAAACATATATTAAAAAAAAAAAAAAAAAAAAAAAAAAAAAAAAAAAAAACATCTCGACTTTATTAATCTTTATACATAGAAAAGCAAAATTTATTTGACGAAATAGTTATTTTAATGGATAAATGGTTGTTCCCGTTCAGGCAATGGACTTTACAGTTCTTTAATTTTGGAGCTCGTTGTGGTCTCTGTAGGTGATAGCGTACGTGGAGTTACTGTAGTATTGAGCAGCGCAATGAGAAGAGTCATGTCGACGACCGCGGCGGCGTGCAGAGCTGTGTCGTGTTTCGGCAGGCCCCAGGTAGTCGCATCAGCTGAGCGAAGGGTGGAGTGGGCGTCTGGTGTCTCATCCGCGACAGCCGGCGGCTAGTCCTCATCCCTGGGGACCTCAGCAATGCGCTCTGCTCGGTAGCGAAGATTGCCCGCTGAAGTCTTGTCGCGCCTAAAATAGAGTCCCTCACGTCCAGTCTCCAACAGTCTGATCTCAAGTGTCCGTCTCCGTCCATTGTACCTCCCTCGTTGACTCGCCTTGGGCGGAGCTCGTTCCCCTTCTCTCTCCCGATTGGCCGAACATATAACAAACATAAACAATTTATTAGCAACCAGCGGGAATGAATTCCACTGGCTGGGATCTGTATCACCACCTCCGGCACTTCCTTGGGAGGGTATCCCCTCCAGACTGTCCCCTTTTGGCTCTTTTCATTGGTTGCAACTCTTACATTCAAACAGTTTATTATTAATGAATGTTTCTTTGCTAGCGACGTCTGCAAACTGTCAGACAGCTCAGCGCTGGAACACTTTATTATTGGGGTTTCGAAAGAAGTCTTTCATTCGTCGAACATCCAAACAGGTGAGCTCACAATGTCACACTGTGTCCATTGTTTTAAACAAGCACGCACTATATTCGAGGGCCTCTCCATAATTTCAGTAAATTAATTACCCAAAACATTCGGTACCACAAGGGAAGTCTGTTCTTTGGAACGTCAACCAGACCACGATAAAGTACATTCTTTATTACTCACTAGCCTGTCCACTAGTTTACAACCATTATTCTTGCTCACATTAAATATTCCTTGCGATAACCTTGTCGGTCGAGAACCGCATTCAAATCAAATCAAACGAACTTATGGTACTTAAATACAGTATGGCAATAAAAAAAAAAAGACTGAATCTAACAACAACATTTATTGTTACTGATAAACAATGAGATCTACAGAATGGGTCATCTCAAGTGCTTTCAGTTTCTTCCAGAATGCAGTTTCCAAACAGTTATACCCGCCACAGGACGGACATGAGATTTACAGACACAACACTTAAACACCCATGCCCGCGGCCGGTCTCGAACCGGTGACTTTCGAAACGAGGAGCCAGTACTAAAGCCCCTACGCTACCGAGGTAAGAACGTTGATGGTGGAGGCAGGTGAGTTGGTATATGAGATAGGTTGTTGTACATAATGGTCACTTTCACACCTCAGTCCACATCAAGGCCACTAACCTACAACAATAGTTAGTTTGTTGCGGCACCGTGATGGTGTTCGACGTTGACACATGGTTAGCTGGTTCGAGTCCTGATGGTGGAAGAAATTTTCACTATCCCTTGGCGATGAGAATAGTGGAGGTTGTGGTGCACACCACTGTGCTCTAAAGTCCTGAGTTAAATCCCAAATCTTAACAGCAGCGTGAGTTACCCTGTTCACTCCAAACTGGCGGCTCAAGGTCATGTTCCCCTAGCCCCGCTCCTCACCTCACCGCCCCCTCCCTCCCTGCCTCTCCGTGCTGATCGCTGTGCCCAGGCGGGCGAGTGGTAAATTTCCGCTTCGCATGTGGTGGTTAGGGCAGTGGAGTGGGGGTAGAGCAGACTGACCTTGAGCCGCCTTTGTCAACTGAACGCACTATAGGGAATTACCGTCCCATGCGTAGGCTGTCCTTAATGCATTGACTGCTGGTGAATTGGGTCGCATTGAGTTCAGGCGATGAATCGCGGTTTCACAATGCCTCGGATCACCATCGTCTGTGAGTATCTTCCAATGTTTGGAGAGGCACGACGGTGTTACTCCTGGCGTCTTGGCGTGGGAGTCATCGGGTATGATTCCAGGTCACGGCTGGTAGTGATTGAGGAAACTGTGACGCCACAACGGTACCTCACGGACATCCTGAGTCTTCACGCGTTACCTCTGAAGCGACATCTTTCAACATTATTAAACAGGACGGTTCATGGCACGTGTCTCTATGAACTGTCTGCGTCATATTGAGGTAGTCCCTTGGGCAGCAGCATCCCCCGATCTGTTCCCTGAGTAGGACCAGCTCGGACGTCAACTCCGGCCAAACCGAATCAGTGCATGGATCCATGTCAGAGAGTGTGCAACGTTATACTGATAAGTGGACTCATACTGCCAAGTTCTTTGGTAGAAGAGACATATTCCCAAATTATTATTACACGTTTTTAAAGACAACAATCCTATGCTGTTATGTCAGGAAATGGATGCAACATTTATAACTGAATTTAACAGGGGGTAGGGGGGAATTAATTGTCTGGAAAATATTTTATTTGCATTACTCTCTGCTCCTGAAATTAATGATAACAAGGAAAGACCCCCAACGAAGTAGCTCGCCAACGCATTTGAATTTGCCCGCCAACGTCAGTGGTATGGAATATGCTATCTGAAAAACCTTTGCAAAGGTCTCTTTGATATTTTGCAGTTTTTGACTATAGTAATGTAACCCCTGCAAATGTCTCAATGATGGTTCTTACTTTTTGAATGTAATCAAACATTGTTACTTATTGTATCTCTTTGTCATATTTAAGTATCTATTGTAACTATAGGCAAGTATTATGTGGCCCGTAGGCTAACTAAGAATCAAAATTTTGGCCCGCAGGCTAACTTAGAATGGAAATTCGGGGCCCATCTACAAAATTGGTTGGGCAGCCTTGCCCTAGATGATATGTAGTGTATGACATTTAAGTATTTTTTACTGAAGTAAATACAGTACTTGTGTGATATAAAGAAAATCCTGTGCAAAGTGTGTCAATGAAATTTATAAGTGGCCTAGTAATATAGCAACCAAAATCTTACATAAAAGTCTAAGGTTTTATGATGACAATCAGCGTAATAACGTGGGACTAGGATGCGAGAGTCATCTTAAATCGACTTTTCGAGTTACGTGCGAGAAGTGAGTCTGGCCACTGTGTGGGGGCACAATTCCGAGGTGTGCACAGCGTGTAGTCCGCTCTGGCTTGTCCTTTGTTTGCGGAGCAACGTTCAAAATTACTGGCCGGCCGCCAATCACGGACTATTTGTGCTGCCGTACAGGGCTGGCGATCAGACATAATCGCATTCGTGTTGCAGGTTGGGAGCGAGCCAGCAGTCCGTGTGTTGGAAATCGTGCGGGAGCGATAGTCACATGTTACTAGGGGAGAAATTTCCCTCTCAGTGACACTGTACAGGGAAATTTTAGAGATTTAAATTTCAATATTTCACTTGATTTTTGTGACTTACATCCACAAATTAGGGGGCGTTCAAGTATTACGTAACGCAATTTTTGAAGATTTTAGACTCTCCCTCCCCCCCATGTAACGCACCGTAACGTTTTTACGTACCCCCCTCCCCTCCCTAAACGTTACGTAACATCCAAGTGACCATTTTTACCTAAAAGTCACTATCATGTTGCGCAAAGTACCGGAAAAGCGCTAAAATACCTTTGTTATTGTTTCCAGTAATAATAAATAAAAAAAGAGATTTTTTAGTAATATGTAATTTATTTAGCCATAAATATAGGTATGTAAAAAAAAATCGATTGGAATTACTGCTCCTCTGTAGACGGGTTTGCCAGCCACTCGGTCTCTTTCATTACTGGCATCCGGAGAGCAGACGAAGAGGGTTGTGCTTCTGTGTAAACACTAATGAATACTGACAACGAAAACAAAATAAAAATGACGTATAATACAGTCAAGGGATTCCCGTAAAACATAGACGAAAAGTGTTACCAACTTGGTAGAACAAAAATATAAATGACGTACAATACAGTCGAGGGATTCCCCATAAAACATAAACGAAAAGGATTGCCAACTTGGGAGATTTTAATTCCCTAGTTTTTTATTAAAATAAAAAAAAAAACGTTACGTAACGCGTTGTTTCAATACCCCCTCCCGCCTATGTAACGCACCGTAACGTTTACCAAGAACCCCCCCTCTCCCCCCCCAATTACGTTACGTAATACTTTAATGCCCCCTTACTGAGAAACGCATAGATTTGATACCTGTTTTTCCGTATTATTTTTGTTTAATTTCATTTATTCGATGGCTTTATTTATTACCAGTGTAAAGCCGTGACGATGTCTAAAATAGTTACGTTTTCTGTTTCCAGCCAATATAGATCATCGTTCAATAAGTCCCGGGACTCAACCACAAATGGCATTACTAATATCAACTAGACTTCGTGTTTCGAAAGAACTAACCTTCTAATGACACGTGTCTTATTTTCACGTCAATCGGACCATAGGCAGCAAAGTTACTGTGGTGAAAGTGACGCTACTTGTGCATTTGTGGAAAAAATGGACAATAACGAATTTGGTGTGTTGATCAAACATTGCGTGGACGATTTTACAAGAAAAGGTGGGCATGAAAAAAGTCTTTTCCAAATGGGTGCCGTGTTTGCTCACAATGGAACAAACGCAACAACGAGTCAACGATTCAAAGAGCTGTTGGTCACTGTTTACTCGCAATAAATAAGTTTTTTTTTGCGTCGGTATGTGACAATGGACGAAACATGGATCCATCATTTCACACCGGAGTCGAAGCGGCAGTCTGCTGAGTGGCGTGCAGCCGGTGAAAGTCGTCCGAAGCGTCCAAAAACGCAGCAATCAGCTGGCAAAGTCATGGAGTCGGTTTAATGGGATGCGCAAGGTATAATTTACATCGACTAGCGTGAAAAGGGAAAAATCTGTCTATAGCGACTATTACATTGAGTTGTTGGTGCTTTTGAAAGACGAAATTTGAAAAAAATAACGCACATGATGAAGGAAAAAATCATCTTTTATCAAGACAATGCAACGTGTCACAAGTCAATGAAAGCAATGGCTAAATTGAACGAGTCTGGCTTCAATCTGCTTCCCCACCCACCATACTCTCCAGATCTAGCCCCCAGCTTCTACTGGCTGTTTGCTGATCTCAAAAAGATGCTACATGGAAAAAGATTGTGCTCGAATGAGGAAGTCATCGCTGCAACTGAAGCTTATTTTGAGGACAAGAACAAATCGTTTTACAAGCAGGGTATCGAAAAAGTTAAAAAATCATTGGAATGAATGTATAGCCCTTGAAGGTGATTATGTTGATGAATAAAAATGAATTTCGCGAAATAAATATTGTTTTCTTAGTTAGTCCCGGGACTTATTGAACGATGAAGTGTGACAAAGAGCTTACGGAAGTATAGTATAGGTATAACATATATGTCAATTTTATGTAACTTATTTGTTAGTGGGTGACATTTCTTCAGATCCAAGAATACTTGTAAGGTGGCCGAATGAACATATATATCTCTAAGTACTTCAGCGGCCTGGTGGCTCAGTGGTTAAAGCTTCAGACTGGAGATCGATAGGTCCCCAGTTTGAATCCCTGTCTCCGCGGGGATTTTCATAAGCCCTTAACCCGACCTTCACTTCTAGCACAGCTTGCTGTGTAATGCGAAGTACGCCAGAACGCTTCCGTGGTTCGGATTTCACATTAAACTGTAGGTCCTTTATAGGACTAACAGCTGTAGTTGTAACACTGATGTGCACACGTCCACAGCAAATTCAAGCCAGCCAAAGGTTTAACGTGGTCCTAGTTGGCCTAAACCAATATACATGCGGTCCTAACTACTTCATCTTGATGTATGAGTTAGCCCGCGTATTTACCGCTCCTGTAGTCTTGGTTAAAACAGATTGTACCTAATGTTCAGTCAAGCAATACAGAGAGTTCAGGATGTGATGCTGATGCCGATGGAAATTACGGAACAAGATGAACATTCCAGGGAAGTACGTTTAACGCCGAGTCTTTCTTTCTCAGCTCCGTCATTCAACATAAAATGACTGAGAAAAATTCCTCACAGTAACGCAACTTTTAAACCCATGTTAGAACACAGACTATTCGTATGTTACCATGCATGAAATAAATTTTGTTGCTAAACTGAAACAATGTTACAAAATTCCGATTATAAAATTTGTTCACATACAGAGTTTCAGCTGTATTCACTGTTTCATGCACTGCTTCTAATCAGCGTCAGTGATATTATTTTAACGCTTAGGAAAAATTGAAAGCATCTACCAATTACCCAAATTCTTCACTTTCTTACCTCACATAAAAAGTGATAAAACGTTGGTAGTAATGGTATGCTACCCGATAATAACAAATCAAGATTAAAACTAGCATCAGACTCAATGGAGGTAACAAACGAGTTTTTATGACCTTATGCCTTGTCGACGTCATTGGAACCGGGAAAGGACCGGAGCGAAGATACGAGAAAGAATTCAGCAATAGAGTTTTGAATGTACCACCGCAGAATACGCCTTCAGTGATTAGTGAAACCATGTAAAATCCTAATCTGTACGTCTGGTCATTGATTCTAACCTGCGTCCTCCCGAATGTGAGGCCAGAACTTCACCGCTCACTCATCACGGGCAACGAATCATACAAAGCTGAAAGTGGCTGATTTTAAGACTAGAAAAATAAGGTGAACCGATATTTGGTGAAGCTCAGTTTAGGTTCAGGAAAACCAAGCTACAAGGAAAGCACTTGTGGCTTTAAGATTAATATTACAAGAGCTATAAAAAAATATAAAGGATACTTTTACAAAGTTTGTGGACTTAGCAATAGTCTTGTGTAGTTCGCGAACGAACTAGTACGGAAGAGCGCTCCCACAGGCGAACTACACGAACTAGTTCCCAGATCTCTCGCTCCTTAGTTCCTTAGTTCGTTCGATCCTTTCCCGAAGACCGACTTTTGTTTTAGTTTATTATCTAAAAGGAAACACAGTTCGCTGTAGACTCATTTTCACTGAAGACACAGATATAAAAAGAATAGAAATATAACTGTTCAACATTAATAATCATTGCAGAAGTCACAAACGGAAATTGAACATAACCAGTAAAAGACTACGATCGATAACCACAACTACTATAACAAAGAAGAGAGCGCGTGCAGTAGCTGTCTTTCTGGAATTCCGGAGGGGAGTGACCTAGTTCGCTAAGGAGCTGCGAACTAAACTGAGCGCTACCGGTCGCGATCGAATCTGAGCATTCCCGGTCGCAAACTAAACTGAGCATTCCCGGTCTCCAACTAGCACCATTCGCCGCTAGAATTACAAAAAAAAAAATCGGATAATGGTAGTATGTTTTTCAGAATAACCTATAAAAATGTATTACACTTCAAAAATATAATATTTTACGAAAGAGTAGAAAAGGACAAATGGTATGTTTTTTACTATTTTATTTTTTAAGCTACATTTTTGCATTTCTTGGATCTTTAACATTTTTTTTGTAAGATTGTCATATGCTTTATCGCTTTTAGTTTGTTAAATTAATGTCGATCAAAAGCTCATTTTTAATTAATGAAATACTGCTCTTACTTTTACCTAGATTTCGTGTAATATTGTTATTTCAGAGTAAAGTTCGTTCACTTTGATACTAATTTTTTCTCGTAAATTTAGAACCTCTAATATTGTCTCACAGTCATCAAATAAAATCTCGTGTTTTGAATTTAATTTTTGGATTTTTTAGAGCGTATTGCTTCCATTAAAATCTAACCATTTATTAAGATACTCCAGACATTTATCAATGAATACTAAAACATTATTTTTACTTTTTGCTGAGAATTTGGCTTCTAAAAATTAATATTCTACGAATATATGTAAAGTAAAAACTAAAAACAGAAGTATTCAATTTTCCCATTTGTGCAAAGGACAATGAGCACTTTAGTTTATCGGCGGCCATTGATTATGCTAATTTAATTTGAAAGGGCTATTATTAAGTAATAACTTTTGTTAAGAAGGTCATATTAAATTAAATTTAGAAAGGACAAAAACGATTAAGTAATGTCCTAATAAAAGTGACATAACGAACAAAATAGCAGGTGCAGGAGCGGTAGCAAGGCGAGCGAACGATCTGTTTCTCTGAATTCGAGACGCGAACTAACGAACTAAAAGAGCGAACTAGTTCGCGAGGGAGCTACGAACTAAGCTGAGCGCTTCCCTTCGCGAACTATTATGCGGAAGTCTACAAAGCAATAGCCTTTGATAATGTTGAACCAGAAAAAGTGTTCTTCATAACATAGAAGTATGGTCAAAAATAGAAGAATAATTTATAATCTGTATAAGAATCCGATGGCTACGGTATAAAGTAAATAACCAAGAGAGTAGCATCAGTTGTGAATGTTCACTGAAGTTCAACTTGTAGGCCTATATAGCGGAACCGTGGAAGGAACACAATGAAAGCTATGAATGTGGAGTGACAACCTGCTGTAAAAACAGAAATTTTTTGTACATACTTTATTGCTTTACGGGCTATGCCGCGTCGTTTATTTGATTACCTTAGCTTTCGGCTGCTATACTAGAGCCTTCTTCAGAGATACTGTTTTTTGGTTTCAGCTATTAATGTAGTAACCAGTAACAAGTTTCCAGCATTGTATGTATGGAGCACAGCACACCATGGACGTGGACCTTGAACTTTTTGAATACCGCAAAGGTGGAAAACTGAAGAATTTGAAATGAGTTGCAGAGCAATGACGTTGAAAGTTAAGTGTTGAACATCCGTTGCGCACTCCGAACATGAAGCTACTTTTTCAGTTACACTAGTTCCGTTGACATCCTTCTCTTCTGTTGCGTCGTTAGCGAAATAAAACCTTTCGAATTATATGTGTGAGCAAAAAATAGTTGCCAGCGTTATGTTTTCCCTTCCACTAGCGCCTACTGCCGCGCATTCGGATCACTGAACGCAGTTCAGCCTTGTACACGTGTAGAGATCCCAATGCCATTTACATTGCGCGGTACTTATAAAGCTGCGTTCCCACCATGTGTCTTAACAACACGCCATGGGAACCGGGCCGCCTCTGCTAGCGGGGACGAGACGCAGCTACCCACTCTATGTCGGTAAACATCACAGGCGTGTGTAGTGGTGCGCTGTTGCCATCGGTTTGCAGCAGAGGTGCGCACACCTTCTGTTGCTGTAAAGTGCTCTGTGCCAAACGACACTAGGCAACGTGGTGAGGAGGTGGTGGCGAGGTAGCGAGGGCTAAACTGCGGCGCGCGCTCATCCCTACACTTCGGCGTGCCACCTCCGTTACAAGACGTCGTGGGAACGCACCTTAAGTAGGACTCAACGGAACGACTAGCTACTAGCTCTTATCGATCATTAACAATTTTTGAAGCGAAAACTTCTATAGGCGGGCTGCAGGCTGGGGGTAAATCTATGAATTTGCGTCACCGACATGCAATGACGTGTTGCGCTTATGATATGCGCTTTTTGGAACACACAGTTTTTATCTGACTTTGTTGGAACTTTGCATACGTATACTTTGAAACCAATTGAAAAATACTGTTCACGTTTCATTTACAAAACTCTAAACTCTCTCCTCATTACTCCATCACCTTAATTTCTATCAACGTTGTTTACACATACCCACAGTTTTTATCAGATTTTGATAGTACTTAGCACACGTATAGACCAGAAACAGGCGGTCTGGTAGATCAGCGGTTAAGGCACTTACTTGCTGAAGTTTCTCTCCGCGGTAGCGAGCTCAAACCCCGTACGGAGCAGGAATTTTTAGGAGTTGTATATGATTAAATAAGCTACGTCAGGACGTTCTGTGGTTCTGATTCCACGTTGAACTGTAGGCCCTTGAGATAAAGAATTGGTCTTTCTGCCTCGGAAACAATAACTTGGTATATCTCCGTCGGGGAGATTTTTCGGCTTGTGGACTGAGTTAAATTTTTCAGTGTTTTAAATGAAACCTCTTCAAGCGATTTTGGCGATTTTTGGATGGGTAAAACGTTACGAGTTTGCGTCACCAACATGCTACTTTTA
>JARYHS010001357.1:0-25299 GCA_031002005.1 Vandiemenella viatica | reverse complement strand
AATTTTTCAGGTGGTGCGAGATCTCATTATGGCGCCCCAAATGTGCAACCGCTTATCCAGATAGGCGTTCCTATACAGATTGAAGACAACATACGTTTTTTTCACATCCTACTGATATTATAAATGTAAAGTTTGTTTGCTTGGATGTTTTTACTGTTTCACGTCGAAACGGCTGAAAGGCTTAAGATAAAATTTGGAATAATGTTATTGGCTATCTACTTTTATCCCAATCGAAAAGTAGTTCCCATGAGATTCAAATACGAATACATGTATGAAGTTTATGAATTTCACGCGAGCAAAGTCGCGGGCAGAAAATAGTATTTATATATTAATAATAATTCAAACCTCGGAAAGATTATATAGGATACAGCAATTTGAATGAGAAATAACAGCAAATATGGGACACACTATGTATGAAAAGGTTTATTTAAGCTACTATGGCGTACACAATGCTCATTTCACGTATACATCAAATTCACATAGTTTTTATCAGCAAACAAATGAGGAAATAAAATCATAACTAAAAGACCTAGATTACCATCTTCATCGCTTTTGCCCTTTAGCAATATTATTTTCTACAGATAAAATTGTAATTTCTGACAGTATACCTAGAGTCCGCGTTTACCGTAAATAAGTTTTGATAAGTTTTAATTTACGGAAACTTTGTTCTCCTTTAGCGACAGTTACAAGTATGGTTAGCAAAATTCGAAGGCTATCCACACATTCGGAAATATATCCTGCCAACCATTTTGTTTCATTAGTTGAACTTTCATTGTTTCTGCTATTCAAGCCCTATCAACAACAGTTTCTGTTAGAAAGTTTCTAACCAATTCACAACCATATATTTAACATTTTTCTCCATCAGTTAAACTTATTTCCAAATCTGCTCAGGATGATTCCAATTCGGACTTTTCAGAATTTTTTTGATAATATGTATCATTAAATATGGATAGTTGTGTAAACTGAGTGACCATCTCATTCTCAATTGTATCGGCGATATGCTAAAACACGTTGATTTAAACAATTCTTCTGGATCTATTGCTATCTCATTTACGGCCTCGCACTAAAAAAATCTCTGCTTTCTTTGGGATCTGACTGGTTTAATTATAGCATCTGGCCCAGTCTGAAAAGCAATTTTTCTAGCAGTTATCAGAGCAGACGAATAACCTGGGTACTTTTTCTCAACTTCCGAGTTGTTTCCCAGCAATTGTGAAGCGTTTCATAAATCCTCTTTCAGTCTACATAGACTTGCTTACAATATTTTCTTGAAACAACTGAACTATTCGTTTCTAGAATGGCCGTCACGAACTGATGATTAGTTATAGCGAACTCCAGCGAGACTGGAAACTCTATTCTCCAACTCCACGAGGTTCGCAAATTTTTGGCCATAGTGTAAGTGCTTGGATACCACTTCCCATCGTTTTGGTGATTGAGATAATAGAACAAATATTCTATAAACAAATTCGGATAAGGAAACTGATTTAATTGATGTTTTGGTGGCACCTGCTATCACCACATTTAGTGACAGCTACATGGAGGAAAAAATGCTTTAATATTTTCGTTCATAATTCTGTTTTGGACACCCTTGTTTCCTCCTGATGTATTGGATCCATTGTCATATCTTTGGCCTCGACATTCTTCATATCCAATCGAACTCATGCACTTGGACTTCATTAGTGCCAACAAAAGCAACGATAAAGATAATTGTTCGACGTGAGTGACATTATGATATTCGGTATGATGGAAAAGTAGTTAGATATCCACAGTCAAAATTTTGTTAGGAACTTCATTCGTTTTGAATATATTTGCCAAAATAACAGATATTAGTCTCCTTATTGGCAATAAGGCGGGGATGCTCCATCACTACAGGGTCATATTTTCCTATTATTTCCTATAAACCCAGGAAGTTACTATTATTAGAAGTATTTTGTGTTTCAGATCCAAAGCTTCCTCTAAACAAGAAATTATTGCATGTTAAAAATAGATATTTTGAACATCATTCATTCGAGGATAGCAAACCCCAATGATTTTTGTCTTCAATCTGTATTTACAAAAATGCTTGTCAATTACACAGACGTTCTTTAAAAGAATCAACGCTTCTGTCAAAATGAGGATGGTGTACTGGTGATTTGAGAAAAATTTCGTGAATTTTGAGACGCTCTGATCAGTAGTTCCAGTATTAAAATCTTCTTTTCCCAAGTAAGTTTTTGCTGTTGTATAAACAACAATATACAAACATACAATATACAAAACAACATACTTCATCTGTTAAAAGTATCTCCATTTGGCATTACTCTTTAACGATACATATTTGAAAAATGACGTCCATGATTTTTTTCTTGATTTTTTCATTGCTGGAATCATTATTTTATCTGTGGCTGCAGAATCAATGAATGTCCATTCTGAAGTATCGTCATAATTTGTATTTTGAAAAGGCGGAGGTGGTGCTATATCTGGTGTACCTCATTTTGTAATATTTAAACTGCTGACGACATTCCAGCTGCAGCTAAATCTTCTCCTTCATGCTGCTCTTTATCATCATGAGTCTCATCTGAAGGATTTATATTAAATAAGTTTTCTTCTGTTGCGGGTGGATCTAGTTCTTATGATGACGATTCAGAATGACTTAAAAAAATTTTGAAGCCTTCTTAGATTCGCCTTTTTTTCAAGTAGCACATGCTTTGTCTGTAAAAGGCAAATATTTACAATATCAACGGTAGTTGCAATCACCGAAGGTCTAACATGGTAAAAAATATATAAGTAGGTTGAATCTGGCCACCCCCGCATGCGAATGAACTTCAAGACGACAGCCGAAGAGGCAGGAAACAGGTGTGAGACGAGTTGTGATTTTTTTGATTCTAGTAAGTCGAGCTGACTCGATTCTATGAGGACATACGACTACACACTAAGCTGTAGCTCTTACATGTATAAACTCTTCTGGATAATTAGTGTGCTAAAATCATATGTGAACAGCAAGCTGGGTTATTATAGTATTTATTTTTTGCGCGGATGATCTCTCGCTGCATTTTTGGCGCCCCCCCGTATGACGGCGCCCGGTGCGGTCGCACCGCTCACACACCGCCCTAGGGCCGCCACTGACTGTAAGTAATATCCCACAAAAACAATTCTTGTAAAAATAGGCCAAGTCTCATGTTCATGTAGTGACAAAAAGTTATGAGATCTTCTTCTGTGCCAAGTCTACACTTTTCAGTTAACTTTGTGAAAGAGAATGGTTTCTCTCGGTATCATAGATCGTTTATTTACGATGAAAAAATCTGATTACTTCGCCATTATGCACGTCATAAATTTTTACTGAAATTGAGGGCACAATAAATACTTGTCAAATTCGAGAAAAGAGCGAGGGAAATGTTGGCTCTTACATATTTAT
This sequence comes from Vandiemenella viatica, assembly GCA_031002005.1. Lineage (NCBI taxonomy): Eukaryota > Metazoa > Arthropoda > Insecta > Orthoptera > Morabidae > Vandiemenella > Vandiemenella viatica. Next base: position 21,911 of record JARYHS010001357.1, on the reverse strand, counting down.
ATGCTTTGGTCCAAACGTCGGGTAAAGAAGGAATGTTTGGACACAGCGTAAATATCGGAGAGTTTCCCGACCACAGTCACGTGCTTTAACCGAATGATCCACTAGACCCTCGCCAGACAAAATCAAATGGATTCCCAAATTCAATGTTTTTCCCTTTGCATGAAGGATTAAATTTGATAGGCCCTACTAATCAGTATAAAAGTATCCTATATGTTAACCGACGACATAAGCTATCACTGTGATCGTTCAAATTCCTTCATCACTTTTTGCCAGAAGTGCATGCAACTAGACAAAATTTGAAAAATGTACAGTTTTGGACTGGCGTCATTGGGAAGTGTTGTTTTGTTTTTCCCCTCCCCCCTCCCCTTTTTCTTATGGACTTATGCTCCATCGACATCGAGGTCATTAAAGGCGGGAAAGGACTGGACGTCAGAGGCGGGAAGGAATTTGGCCTTGGCCATTTGATGGAACCATCCCAGCATTCACCTGGAGTTATTTCGGGAATCCGTGGAAAACCGAAATCTGGATAGCCGGACAGGGATTTGAACCGGCGTCCTCCCGAATGCAAGGATAAAGCGATAACGCTCACCCACCACACTCGGTTACTCAGCCTCCAAATAGGTTGTAAGCTGCTTTTTTTCAGTTTAGTGGAGAAATGTGTCTTTGCAATGGCAAAACATCTGGTCGGCCATGTATTCGAACAGAATGTGCAACCGATTCAACAAGCGTTTGCTCGCAGTCGAAGAAAAACATTGATGCACATTCCTTAACTGTAGTTGTGGGAAGCGTCGAGAAAGAGATTAAATTTAAAATTATGCCGCTTACAACTGATAGCTACAATTTCTCCGAAAGTAGTAAAAAACAAAGACACAGTTTTTACCAGTTTGTTCTTAATCAGATCGTGGAATATGATTCCTTAACGAGTAAGCTTGTTTTAGCTATAAGATGATATTTCGTACAAATGATCAAGTCAACGTACACAATGTACGGATTTAGGATCAAGAGAATGCTCATGAAACTGTCGAATAAAAGAGATTGCCTCAAGAAAATTATTTTTGTGATGTAAGTAAAGACAAAGTAATTGTCCCATTCTTTTAACAATATCCCAATGTTAATGAAAATGTGTACTTATATACCTAACGATATGTTTTTTTCTCAGCCAGAAGAAAAGGATGGTGTAACAGCCCTTATACCTGAATTTTGAATAGTATTGTACTGTATGAAGTATTTGTAGTGAACTAAAGTTTGCTTGAATGTGATTTGGTATGTTTGTTTTGTAATTTCTTGTAAATCAGTGTATATAGACTTTGTTTTAGGTAAGAAAATTATTTAAAGTCCATTTAATAGGTTTAAGAACCGAATGATGCAAGAGAATTTCTTAAATGCTTGTAATTCCATGTATTAATGTAAGTTACGATGTCTACAGGACAATTTTCCTACAGTTTGAGAGGATTTCTGTAAATAATTTTGTATTTAAGTATCTCTAATTACCATTTCTGATCATTTTGTAATGTTGTTAAGTAATTTTGTATTAATTCCGATTATTTTTAATATGTTTGATTGTTTAAGTGATTGTTAATGATCGAGAAATATCGGGCGGATGCCTTTGAAGAATTCTCGTAATTTCGATAGAGACTATATAAACAGATCGCCTGGACAGAGCAGTTAGTAAGTAAGTAAGCAAGAAGTTAGTTAGCTAGATGATATCATTCAGTGTTACAGAGAGTTTCAGAGATTATCTTTGCAACTATTCAGAAGTGCATCTCTGTATTGTATCTCCATGGAGGGAAGGAATAATATGGAGACGACGCAAGAGACCTTTGCCACGCATGGAAGTGAAGCAGGCCGGCGGAAGGAGTGGTGGGGCATGGCCGGAGTGGTGGGGACTTGACCGCTTCCCAACAAACACGGGGAGTATGGTTAAACACCTCAAGGGGACTCTAGGATAAACGTGACGCCGCAATCTGGTGATGGATTATTATGTAACTCGATGAGACAAATAAAAAATGAAGAATAAAATTTTTTTGATATCCTGCTTAGTTTTCGAGATATTCTGTCTCAAATGTGAAATGGTTTTGGTTGAATTCAGAAGAAAAATTATTCAAAGTCAAATTTTATGATGAATTTTTATTTAAAAAGACGAGACAAATAAAAAATAAAGAGTAAAATTTTTCGATATTTCACCTAGTTCTCGAGATATACTGTCTCAAAAGTGAGGTGTCTTGAGTTGAAATGCAGAAGAAAAAATTTCGCAAAAGTCAAATTTAATGATGGATTCTTATGTACACGACGAAAAAACTCGATAATAAGGAATAAATGTTTTCGATATCTTGCTTAGTTTGGGGGATATACAACAACCAAATTGAGGGGTTTAGGTTTGGATGCAGGCTGGACCAAAAATTAATTCTGTCAAAGCCACAATGATTACATGGTTGACATGCAGAATGGATATTTCAGTTTTATTACTACCACTTGTGGTTAGTCTGAAATGTGTCCTAGACCAGAAAAAAGTAAGAGGACCCACTCTAGGGATGAGCAACCCAGACATTTTGTAGGCTGGTACCAGAAATAAAATGTTTCCGCATAATTTATAGTTAATATAAAGTGTATCAACAAAAAGTAAAGAGTGATACTTTACTATAATGTATGGTTGGCATCATGCGGTGTTCTTTTAAGTAACTTCAAGCAAGTGTGCTCCAATCATAAATGCGATGATGAGTCACTGTCTGAACAAGCCTATACTTTTTTCAACAAAATAACTTATCACGCTAGAAGAACTCTACTTCAACTTCTGTTTAAAAGGGCAGAGGCTTTATTATTACCTTTAAAAAATAAAAGAGCCGTTTCACAATTGTTGCTATTACAGGAATGTACAAGTAACTTTATGACACAGAATTTGATTCATTATTTTCCTTTACTTCACATTATTAATAATGAATTAACATGTGGTTAAAGGTAGGGACTGTGCACAAACTACACGGCCTGGTCCGGGGGGGGGGGGGGGTGCTGGAAGGCTACGTTGAGCTATGTAGGGAGAGGGGGGGGGGGATTCCAAGCCAGGCCACGTAGCTATCCTTTCATAAAATTTGTCACAGTTAAAATGAGGAATGGAATTCACAACAGCATGTGAATATTTATTGGTTTAATTCTAGATGGCGATACCGCTACAGCACCTTTCTGCCACACGCAGCTATCAAAGAATTATCCGTACCACTTTTATGACATTTTTCTTCTGGTCCAGGCTGTATTTCAACCTAACCTCAACTGCTAGGAATAATTTTAAAAAAAGCTAGATCCCTGTACTGGTAGTAGGCCTAAAGTAGTTGTAGCAGTATCATGATCTAGAATTAAACCTATTTATTTCCCTCAGCTAATTATCTCCTTATGTAATTTATAATAGTCTGACAAGAGAAAACAGTGCAAAATGTCTTCTGGAATCAAAAGGGGGAAAAAAACCTACTTGCTAGGTGAGGGGGGGGGGGGGAAGAGGGGGGTGGAGGCAAAAGCCAAGTTGGTCTACATGGGGAGGGATAGTGGTTCACAGGAGGCCAAATTGGAGCTATGTGGTTTATGCACGCTCTCTTATGTATGTATCTCAATTGATGCTATCTATAAACATTAGAAATTAAGGAAAAAAAGTCTGTTAAAAATTATTTTAATAGAATTTTATTTGCCAAAACATCTACAGCCACAAAAAAAGACTAAGGGTATTATTATTTTATTTAATTTCATGGAGCACACGCTCCATAATATCCAAGTGTAATTAGGAAACAGTGATACAAGATTGATTGAAACAGAAAGTTATAATATGTAATTTGAAAGTGTCACCATATGGCAAGATAATACTTGACAGCAGTAGGAGCACTGGATTCTTAGGTTTTCTGATTCATGTTTGAAGTATTTCTTTAATTCCTTAGTTATTGATCAAAAAATCTTAAAATATATATTAGCATATAAATTTAGTCAGGATCACTTTGAAATATTTTTACAATGTATCAGATCTTTGGGGGGGTGGAGGGGGGGGGGGAGGAATTCAAACAATCCCACTGCCCATACAATTTAAAGCAGCTTATAAAAAAAAAAAACCTACTCTTGAAATGTGAAGTGAAATATGCAAACACTGGTAATTGTATACTCCTGGAAAAATTGTTAATCATGCTCCAGAACATATTATAAATTTTACATCAAGACATCATCGAATTATTGAAGAGGAAAAAGAATTACAGTTTCCTCCCAGTCCGACCACGAATGTATGTTTGATGCAGGTGCACTAACTGTTTTAATAGATCATATTGTACACTACATTTCAGGATTTGTGGTACACAAACATCTAAAAATATTAAAAAGTGAAGAGTGTGTTAGTATATTGTGATCTCCATTTCTATTATTTTGGGGATCTCTCAAACGTACAAAAGTAGAGATGGTCTTATTCATCGTTCACTTGATATAAGTAACATTTGTGAAACGTTTTAAAAAGTATTTAGCAGAAATGTGCATTCAAATTTTGGTTTATTTTTTTAAAAAGAAGTTAAACATTTTGCAAACTGAAACACAAGTTGTTCAATTGATAATCTGTGAAAATTTATTCAGTCACCTTAATTTGCGAACAAAGTCATCCCATTGAGAGCTATGACTAAATATTTATAGACGTGCTGCAAAGTTTGCTGTGTCTACCGCTCACTTCAACAACGATAATTACAATTCAACTTACTTATGAAATGATATTCCAGGTTCATTCCTGTCTGGCCTATTTGTGCAACCGTACGCAACACAAGCTGGCATTTTTAAACACTTATACACAATACTAAATGAAATAATCACTGCCTCTACCACAATGTGAACACCTTAATTGTTGGGAAGCGCCATATGGTCGCTGCCGGTGCTGCAACCATGCGGGAGAGTTTAGTGCTTGCTTCACCGATTTAAGCTCACTTCTTCTCCATATAATTCCTTCCTCCATGTTGTATCTATGCTTGTGAATATCGCTGACTTGTTGTTTTTGGAAAATAAACCAAATCTTGAACATAAGATTTTTTTGGTGGACTTTTTAATTAATTAAACCACTGAAAGAACCTTAATAATGGGGAATATAATTTTAAATAGGAGACATGGCTACTCCATATGTTTGTTGTTACTTCAATGAAAAATTACTGCAACGATGAATTTGTCGCCGAACAGATTGCGTCCAAGCTTTCATCACTAGTCCCCAAGAAATCTTCACCTAACCTATTGCGACATTTGTCTATGGAAGTATATAAAGGTGTAGTGTTTTTTCAATTACTGCTGGTCACTTTAATCAAATGGAAAGAAGAATAACTTTAGCCATCCAAACAATAAACTGCCATAAAGAGTATAACTATGATTACTGAGAAGAAATCTTTCAGATTTCGCACGGATGTCACATTGAACGTTTATGAATTTGTGGAATTTACAACTTGATGATCAATTGCATAACTATACTGTTGGAACCCATCATTAGTTCATCCGGATGGGGCCCTTCCTCTCAGTGCCAGATCTGGGAGGGGGGGGGGGAGGGGATGGTGCAAACTGGGGCACCCAATTCATGGGTGACCTCTCTCTTCTTTTAGCTCCTAAGGCTCCACTACTGCCCCGGCAGTGAAAATGGGCACGGTCTGTTTAAAGGCCCCCTCTGCCTCGGGCTGGGGGCTCTCCGACAGGGGGTCCCCTCCGGCTGGGGTCTGTGGCATTTTGCCCGTCCTGACACCCTATTGTTGTGCCATTGTTGAAAATGTTATTTCGAAATAATTAATCAACCAAGGCTTCAACTTTTTTCATGTAGCAAAAATAACATTTCCAAATTAGGATATTCTTTTACAATCGTTCAGTATCAAATGGTACTATGAAAATGTTAAATTTGTGGACATACTAGATTGAGAATGTTACATAAAATTGAAACATCACATTTCGCTACTTGTCCCTGGGAAGTAGGCTATTAGGAATCCCATGAAAATTTGTAAAGTACCTAGTTAGTATTTGTGTCAATCAGTCAAGGAAATATAAATAAAAAAAAATTTCAGGAAAATGATGTGTGGCTTAACAACTATACTTCAAAGCTATTTGTTAAAAATATCTTCAGTGAAAAGATTCTTTTATCTATACATAATCCAAAATTGTGTAGGTATGTTGCTTCACATTACATGGAATTTCACATGTGCTCAGTGCCAGAACAGTTTGGGTTGGGTTGCAGATCAGATTTTAATTTTGCTATGTTGGTAACTTAATTATTAATGCAGGCTGACTTTTGCATGAGATGTCACATTTTTTTCCTCATGAAATTGAATGGAGGTATCTTTTCCTTCACAAATAGACATTCGAAAATGGATGCAAGTTCTCAGGTAGACTATGATGCCAATTTGGATATGCAAAACTAACTGCAGCAGCAACAGTAGAAAGGCTATTTCAGAGTCACAGTTTTTCCTCCTTTTCCTTCTTTCTTAACTTTTGTGTATCTTCACAAGAGAAGCAGTAGCCTGAGTAAGAATTGTAATGAGAGTCCATGGCTGACAACTAGTGGAGGTCAATGTGCTAGGTGCGGATAGATTTCCTCTTCTTTGTCTCACCTAGCTCACTAGTCAGTATGGGAATACTGACTAGTGCTGAGCTCAACATATAAAATAATCTTGTGGAGGTGGTGATATTCGATCCTATGAACATTTGTGGCTCAGTGCAGCTGTGTCTTTAGCAGTAATACATTGATGCTAATGACCTCTGCCAGTTCAAGGACTTCAAGAGTTAAAGATCAAGTCACTCTAGTTGATGCTGAGAATCTTGCATAGACATCAATACTGATATTGTATGAAGAATTGTAACTGGCATTAAAAGCATCTAGTTTAGGGTACTTAGTCCCACCACAGTGGTAACTCTCAATTATCTATTAATGGCAGCTCTTAAATTTGCGTTAAAATACCATATTATTTATATAGCACAGTATTGTTGGAATTCTACTTCATTAGTTGTGATTAATCGAAAAAGGTGCTGAATATATGCAAACATTTGCCAGTTTTTTTTTTGGCTCATGTATTTATTAAATCAGGGAAGATAATAGGATATTAAAAGTGTAATTGCCAAAAAAGTACCGTACTTTCTTTAATATAAAACTTTATTTACAATTTTAACAGACTTAAAAAACTGGAAAAATACAAAATATTTCAAGCTACAGAGTCAAAAAATCAGTAGTACCGCACAGTGGATCTGAGAACTTTGTTTTCATCAGCTACTGTGGCACGTTCCTCATCATATGAATCTGATGAGTTTGTAACAAACTTCTGTACACCAAATGTGGCAAACTTGCTTCGCCACACTTCACTCTGATCCATACTTCTCAAGGCTCGTGTGATTGTCTTTCTCAACTCCTCTGGAGAAAAACGAGAGTTCATTATTTGTCAGGTCTAGTATTTGCATAATATTTTTTAATATAACATGTAGAAATGGTTATACCAAAATCAGGGTGACAAAACATATCTTTGAACTAAATAAACCAGTTATAGTAAAAGCAAAATATCTCGAAACTGTTAGGCAATTCAGAGGATTTTTTTTTTTTTTTAATTTAGTTTTAGGTAAAAAGTTTTCACTGTGATATAAAGGGAGATTATAATAAGGCAATTAAGTTAATGAAATTAAGAAAATGTCTTATGTAAGTTTTTTTTCTTTAAAGCAAGTTTTCAGGCCTATGCTGCACATTATCCATAACTTTCCCTAAAATTTCTTGATCAATTTTCTGCTTGTTTGTACTGGTGAATGGCTTTCTTTAACTTAATTGTAGCAAAATGTTAGTATACAAATGACTTCATGAGCCATCACAAGGAAAAATCTCCACATGGCAGGTTTCAGAAACAAAGAGGGAAGAGCAAATCACCAAGGCATTTTCTGTGGGGGCAGTGTTCCAATCTAAAAATATTTTATGTCTCACTCATATTGCACCATATTTTTAATATAGCAGCATGTCTCTGCCCATTACAATCTAGGTTCCTCATTATTACTTCTCTCACTTTCTTTTTTAATTACTTTGTACTTATGATCCAGAATGTTTACGTAACAACCAATATGAAAATAGTGCTGGTTGAAAGATAAGTTTCTAAAAGAATTAATGCTCCATTTTTCCACTTATCCATGAAAACTAAAATGCATATTCTGTAGCATTCTCCGCATTGGCCATTTTGAAACAGTACCTATATTTAGAATTATCCTACACATATATCTAGAAATTTGGTTCATACAATGAACTCATTAATATTACAGCATTATTCATTTCAAACCTAACAAATTATAAAAGAATGTTTTAGAACTTGAATCAGTTTAAAAATGCACAGCAATAACAACCTGGCATCGTCTTAATGTGTACCAGCTGTACAATCTGCCTTTGTCTTCTGTGTGGTAATCCTCCAGGGTAAAGGGGATGTAATGGCACAGTGGAAAAACTCATTCATCAAACTACCATCATGTAACTGCCTATTCGTTTTCACTAAATTCTCCAATTAGATGATACAGTATACAGAGATTCAGATAAACACTGAGATGATCTTACTGTTTCACAGATTAATTTCGTACTAAGTATGTTAAGAAATGGGCGATTTAATAATTATATTATCTCTTAAATATTTGTTTAGTAAAATTTTTGAGCAATTGATATTAATACTCAGATGGTGGCGGGAATAGGAGAGTAGACTATCACTTGTGCCATCCTTCCATTTGCTGAACCTTTTCCTGGAATACCTCTTCAATTCTTAAGTCTGTGCCTTTTTGTAATCTTACCTATTTCTCCCTTCTATTTTGGCCACTGATTTACTGAATCCCCTAATATCTATCAGTACTGCACTGTGATCACTTATTCCTTTATTTACTTTACACCTTACAAGATTTTCATCAGGCTTTATATATCCAACATGTTTGGTCCCCTTGTATTATGTTCTACCACTTGTGTAAAACCTCCTTTCCCTACTAAAATATTTGCAAATCTCTGTTCCCCTGTGTTATTTATCTTATTTCCTACCTAGTTGATACCTGGTAAATTTAAATCCCGTCTTATAAAAACCATTCTACACTCAACTATTAACTGTGAATGTGTATTTAGTTTCTCTCCAAGAATCTCATCTTCATCATTCATTCTTCCACTATGGTAAGCATCCAATATCCTGAATTTTTTTTCTTTTTTATCATCCCAAAAATCTACTCCTAGTAACTCATGGTCATGATATATGAACACTAGAGAACTTGGTAATCTTTGCTAACCAGTATCAATACCACTCCACCAATTGCACCTCTGTCTCTGTGGTACACTATGTAACCTTCCTATAATTTCTTGTGGTTTATGTATCTCTAATAAGTTTTCAAATTCATTGTACTTACACAGTTCACCAATAACACCCTTATTTTTGACTTTGTACTATTTTAAGCATTCAACTTTGTCTTTCCAGTGGTACCTAATTTTGTTATTTTTGTCAATAGTTTCATCTGTTTCTTTACTATTTGTGTTTCTTTCCCATAGTGCATTTACAATCAGTATCCCTTTGATCACTTATTTTTATCCCCTCACCAGCATCCCCTAACCTAAAAAGAGGCACAGTCCTGACCCCATCATAATTGGAAGTGGGCTCCTTTACAGCTTTATCTAACAACTCAGAAAATACTTCCTTCCCCCTTGAATTTAGGTAGGCCACACCTAGTAAAACCCCACCTACCAATTGTGTTCACAGACACAACCCCCAAAACAGAACTAATGCCTCTTCCAAGTAGCGTCTCTGTTTCCACATTTATCTGCCTCACAGCATGGTTCAACTGCGGCCGATCATGGTGATTTAGAACATGCACAAATTCCACCCTGATATGCTGCACCTCCTTCACCACCTCCACCAGGTCACTCTCTACATTATAACTCGCATTTCTATCAATACCCGCACCTCCCACTACTGCTACTCCATGGTTCTTAGTGAAACTCCTACAAAGTGAACCTATATACTCTATTACCTGACCTAATGTTGTGCACACTAGGTATGAAAAAGCTTGTGACCTGGTAGCATGTGCCTAATTTATCCTGCAGAAGAGGGCCTACACCTCTCCCATGGCTACTGCCTAGCAGCAGTACCTTTTTCTTCCTATTTTTTAGTTCTACACCTATATCCCTGCAGGCCTGCTCCTCCATATATATATATAATAACAATGAAAAAAAGACGCTAAGTAGCGGAAAGGAATCAAATTAGGATAGGGAAATGAGCCACCACTTACCTTTAGATGATGGATGTGGGGCGCGAACACACATAAAAGACACAAACACAAACAATAAAGAAATTTTCGGGAAAAAACCCTTCGTCAACAAGAGAACATTATGAGAGGTGGGTGCAGCCGGAGAATATATATATATGTCTGTAAAGCAAGAAATTAACAGGAATCTGGGGGGGGGTTGCGAGGGGACTTAATAGAAAGAAAAAAATCATTATTATACACACAGAAAATCTAATACAGCAATTTCTTTACACAAGTTTCATGTGGAATAATAGTAAAAAATGCGTTTTTTGCTTTTATTGCTGTGCTGTATTTATTATGAGTTCTCAATGACAAGCAGCAGTTTTATGAACTCTGACAATGCAAACTATCCTACCGCTGTAAACTGGGCTCTGAGCACCTACCTATCCCATCCTGAGATAATTTATCCTTTCCCATCTTCATACATCAGCCACCCCCAATTTGTTAAAGATGTTGTGATTTGCAGTAAGTGTGTTATGGGGCCATAGTTTCCGAGGTTTCTTTTTTTCATACTTACCACTCATGCAGGAGTTGACAATAATGGGATATGGTGGCAGTGGTCCAATGCTATCCAGTATAAAGAGGTCACGACCCAGGTCAGGGAGATGCCTCCGGTAATATGAAAGTGTATTGGCGTCAACTGCAGCCGCCTCTGCCTGTTTTGATGCCACCATCCGCAATGATTGTAAGTGAGACCCAGAACCTGTTGGCAATTAAAATGTTTCTGCAACAACATCTTGTAGCAAAATGGTAACATTTGAGGCCCTTGTAAATGCTGATAATTTGATAAAATAGGCATTATTAAGTTGGAATGATTCCTCCACTGATGAAAGTAGTAATAAGATTGTGTGGAGGAATACAAAGAGTGTGTTTGAGAACTCAGTTGCAGTGTAGTAATATAAAGCCACTCATTGTTTGCAGAAGTGCATCAATGAAATGCAGTGCCAAGTGTATTTACAGGTTTAATTGATTATGACAATTGGAAGCTGGAAACAGTTACTGTAATTATCTATGAATAACCATGTGGACTGTGTTCTATATGAATTAATCAGAATTCTCTAAGTGTGAGTGGACACAAATTTTCAGTAACAGTACATTTCAATATTTTACCTCTTAAAGCTATTTTTCATTTAAGAATGTGAAATCTTTTGGAATACCAAATTTCGATAGCTAACAATAATTTTTGGTTGGAGACAATTCCTGTATCTGTGCGTGAGAAATAAATTATTTTTGTTGATGATTCTAAATTGGTAATTATAGTGAATTACCATATCCTCATACTATCAAAAATCGATGTGCTACCTCTTCTGGCGACTGGGCACTTATGAACAAAACATCATTTAAGGACCAATTAAAATAAATCTCTATAAACTCAATATCAAACATAATAAACACCTCCCTGTAATCTGCCACAAAAGATTGGCAGATTTCCTTTTGCATTGCAACAATCGATCAGAAACGATGCATTTAAAGAAACCTGAAAATAAATAAAATTATAGAATTTGAAAATTGTTCCACTGCATATTTCTATAAATCTTACTTTCAAATATTGGAAAGAAAATTACTTTAAGGCAACAGAAAACCAGAAAATTAAACTCCCCATTGATCATTTCATGTACAATTCTGATAACATAATATACATTAATCTCTCTGGCTTGAATTAGTTGGTGAAAATACTGACTGCTAGATGTTGTGGGGTTGTGACAAATGCACATTCTAAGGGTTACTATGCATAACAATGTTGCAGCTTTATTGCCATTTACTTTGGTAAGTGCTTCATCATCTTTTTGTTTTTCAAAATTGTATGTCATTTCTATATGATTATTGTGGAATATATTTCTCATTTTAATTTTTCAGTTATTTTTTGTTTAGTTTTCAATTTACTGTAGAAAATGAAGGTGAAAGAAAAAAAAAGGGGTGAATCCTAAACGGGAAATTAGAAACAAGAAATACTTGTGGAAACGAAAGTTAGTCTAATATGGCAGATAGAAACATAGATATAAACAGCACACTCAGTTTGATCAGTTATTATATTATCAGAATATATTACAGTACCTCAAAAATTAGAGAAAGCATTAATTTTTGGTGAAAAATATAATATAAACTAATCGATTATCGAAACGACAGGATCTTCAAGTGCAAGGTCCACCGACGAGTAGGAAGAAACACAGTGATGATAGGAATGGTGTTCATTGTACGCGTGTTACGCCATCAAAAATTCATACATCTGCGATCAATGGATGCAGCTGCATGTCTGAGAAATCTTCAAGCAAATTAATACAATATTGAAAATAATTTTCAAAATCAAAAAAAAAAAAAAGAAAATGAAGATTTCAGGTTAACTGAACAGGATAGATTCACAACAACCACACTATTCCTCTTATTCAGAATGTCATGAAGTCCTTCCAAATATTCTCTCTAAACCCAGTTGACAACATTTAATGTAGTAACTGAAATTTATTGTTAAAGTTCACTTTTGCCAAAAACTTGAAACAGTTTGTGGGAGTAACTCATATGGTTTCACTGACTGAGCCTTATTGAATTTAAATTGATATAAAATAAAAAATTTTCGACACCAAAATTCTTCCAAGTTCAGTTTTTCACCAAAACTTTTCTATCACTTGTGAATGAGTCATGTAGAATTATTCTAAGTTGCTCCTACCAACATCATCACACTGGCCACCACAGGTCTTGCACTCATGCTCAAAATCTGATTTTCTACTGCCTCGAGACCTTCCTTTTTACACCTTTCCCCCGGATAGTTTTTCAGCAATGGTGAATTCCCATAGTGACTCACTTCTGTACTGAGAAAATGAAATTTCCCTGTTGTTATTAAACCAAAAAACTAATGAATCTTTATCAAAATCTGACATCTTGTAGAGTGAATTACTTCCAACATTTTTGACTACAACGAAATTCTTCCAATTCATACTTAAATCTTTATCTAAGGAAAAGGCTAGTGCATGATTAGCAATTCATTAAGCTATAAAAGGATGGATTATGCAGTAGATTGAAACACATGCAGTAAGACTACAATAAACATTTTTCATCTGCGCAGTATATTTTTCACGAAACTGACAACTTACCTCCAGTTCTATGTGGGCCTCAAGCTTCCAAAAAGGAAATAGTAATAGTAAGAGCCAAAAATTCTAAGCCATGTAGACATGAGGAGGTTATAGCCTATATGTTGATATGTGAAAAACAATAGGAAAGTCAGGCCATCAAAGAACCAAGGGAGTCAAGAGAGGAATTTTCATCATAGTTAAAAATATGCAGGCCAGACTATTATTATAAAAGCTTCATTTTTGGTGCCAATCCTTAGTTTCCATAAGAATATTTTAGAAAAGGCGGACAGGACAGCTAAAGGCAGAATTTTTCTTATCAACATGCTGTTACTTATTCTCTCTGGTAAATCAATGTGTATACGAAATTCCACACAAACCGCACCTATTTCTTCTTCTTAAACCCAATCAGGCTGAATGAACATATCAGGTGCTGAGCTATTGTTTCTGATACAAAATAGGAAATGTACTTAGTTTCTAGTTTCACAACCGAATAATTAAAATTAATATATGGTAATGGTCTAAGCAAATATTTATAATGGAAACAAACAGGTCAACATAATGAATAATGCTTTCAATTCTAATGACTCACATAGTTTGTTACCAAAGAAGGAGGCATTTTCTCCTTGCTGTCTCAGTTCCCGCAATAATGCTCGGTAGCCACTGAGCAAGTCTTCATTGCTGAAAGCCCACGTAGCTCCACGCAAGTCTAACAGCTCCTTCACATGCTTCCTGCAACAGTAATAAAGAGTAGAACTTCACATATATATTTCATATCCACTTAAAGAAAATTACTTATGATATTTAATCTGATATAGTTTCAGTCTTTTATGACTTAGTTCCTTGAAGAATAAGCAAGGGGAATTATTACACAGTCCAAACTGTGAAGGTCAAGATCTCAAATATTTCCATCAAATAACTGTAATTAAGTAGATAGTAAATACAAAAATTAATAAGAAACCTGGAATGTATAATATTAAATGCATCTGTGATTAATTGGTGAATTTTTTTTAAATATTTGAGAAGATAGATGTCTGCTGATGAGATAAAAAGTAAGGAGGAATGTGCTTGATTCTAATGTAATGGTTAATTTACTGTTTCTTAGAATGAAAGTGTCTTTCTTAATTGTGTATGGCTGGCAATTCATAGAAAGCTAAGCCAACTGTCAAAACATTGTGTTTTTTTTAATGATGCCATCTGGTTGGACACATATTAAGATTAAATTGCAACATTATTCCAGGGAAGTCTCCATGCATGCGACAAAGAAAACTTATTTTTTCATTATATGAACATTTAATTTAATTGCAATGGATCACAGGCTCCGAGATAAGCTGAACTTAAAGCAGGAAACCATGTTAAGATAATGAAGGAATGCAGTTAGGGCGAGTTGGAGCTTTGTGAGATTTTAAACCAGTGGTAAAATATTAATGAAGGATGAAAGTAAATTGAATTATTGGCTGATTATCACAAAAATTAGCATAAGAAAACTAGGAAAGTTAGATTAACATGAAGGTTATGTTAGGAGCACAGGGGGCATGTCAAGCACGTCCTGATCACCATGGTAGGTCACAGCTGCAAAAAAAAAAAAAAAAAAAAAAAAAAAAAAAAAAAAAAAAAAAAAAAAAAAAACTGTCAGTTTGGTAGACCTAGTGCTAGCAGCCCTACTTTTGACATGTTCAAGGTCTGATATGGGGATTGTGCCTGTGGCAATCAATGGTATATGGCAATTTAAAATCATAATTTATTCCAGTGCTTAAATTTGATAACGTCTCATGATTAAAACTCATATTTAATAGTTAACATTTCCAATTGTAAACTTATTTAAATTGCTTCAATATATTCATCTGACTTACATACTTTCAAAAAAACTTTACTCAATTCAGTTTTAACCTTTATTTTTCTTCAAAATGACAAATTGCTGTTCCAAATATATTTCCTTTGGTCTGATTAATTAAAAATATTTGTGCCTTGCAAACAAATTAGTCTTGCCAAGCCTACGGTTACTTTACTTGAGTTGCATTAATGGTTGTTATACTGGTAATGGGATTAACTTCAGCCGCACAGGTAGTTCACAACCTCATATCATTGCCCATCCAAACAGATGGAGCAAAATAGATATTACCAATGTTATTCTGTCTATTCAAAGAGTAGGTATTACCCAAAGGCTTATGTCATCATGCTTCTCTTCTGCCATTATTCTTTCCTTCTTTTATTCTACGATTCATGTCGCTTTTACTTATGGCCATATATTCGAATCATCATTAAAAATAGCTGCATTAGTGCTACTTATTAACAATTAATTAAGAAACTGCAGGAAAAAGGCATGCATTGGCTTCATGTTGTACACTTTAAGTATAATTTTTTATACAGTCTCACAGTATCTATTCTATGCAGATGCCTCCACTATGTAAAACTATCTATACTTTATCCAAAAATCTCTCAGTTTCAACCAGTTACCTCATCTACTCATACTTTGCCACACTACCTTGTTTTCCAGATGTGTTTTGAACAAGCTTCATCTCTATTCCCTTGGACTTACTCACTTCTTTATTTTGTGCAGTCTATGTTTCAAAACCATATATTACATTTGGTGTGCAGTAAGTTCAGTACCTGGCGGGGACACACAGAAAGTGACTTCCAAAATACAGTAAAATCTTTAGTTTTGGGTGTTCTTTCAGCAATGGGTATCACCAGTTGATCTCTCTACTCCAGTAATACTAATAATTTAATTAAATTTAATTTAGTTTGATTTAAATCTGATAGAGTGCATGATCTGGTGGCAATTTGCCTGCAAACCCATTTTCTCCTTTCCTGTACCAGACTTCTTTTGACTTCTACAAATTTCAACTGTAAATTCTTTCAGTATTTTTGTTAAATTATTTGGCATTATTCCAATCCCTGACCACGTCACCTAAGAAAGAAAAGATTTCCCACCCTCTTATGTCTGAAACCAAGAGTGAGCTTGTGGTAATGGACATCATTCCCCTCCCACGCACCTCTCTTAATTCTTCCACGAATATCTTTCCACATATCATCAATACACACCCTATACACTCCTCATGTTTTCCATGGAATTTTTAAAGTTCTTGCAAAAACATCTGGCTGTATTAACTTATTTCATTATTCAGTTCTGTATTAAAAACAGAATATATAGCCATGTCTGTGGATGATCTGTTTTGGAATCAGAAATTTGATATAGTAAGAATATTACAGCGCATAACATGATTTATGACTCTGCAACACATGAGTTTTTAAAAAGCTTTGAGAATTCTGGAAGTAAATAAATGGGACTACAGTTATGTATACATGTCAGATCTCATTTTTAAATAATGGCTTTATAACTGCATATTTTAGTCTACTCATTGTGTTAATGATTCATTACAAACATGAGCAAACATAACTTATACAATCTGAACACCTTTTCAGTAATACTTGAAACATTGTTATAATTATAAGAATTTTTGGGTTTTAATTGTTTATTGAATTTATTTATTTCTGAGACTGTTACAAGTGATGATTGCATACCATCAAATCTTTTAGGGAAAGTAGTCTGAAGAGGCCTTACAGAGATTCTTTTTCTTTGCCTAATTCCTTTACAAGTAGAGCAAGATGTCTGATAAATATTTTACAAAATTCTACTATTTTACAATGCACAAATCCACTTTTATGTTTACTGAGTAACAACCAGAAAGATCCAGGGAATTGTGATGGCAGGTGAACAACTAAAGAATGCAAGCAGGTTCATGTACTTTGGGGAATGTATTAGAGAAAAGTGGAAGGAATGATGGCGAGATAGGTGAAAGAGGAAGACAAGCAGAGGCATTTTTAAGGAGCATTAGAAGCCTGATATGGAATAAAGATGTGCCACAGAGAAGCAAGAGAGTAATCTATCACACATACTATTTGCATATCTTGACATATGCTGCTGAAACATGAACAATGAAGACGTGGAACATCAGCAGTGTACAAGCAAGCGAAATGAAATTTTTAAGAGGTAAAGTGGAAGTTACTAAAATGGACAGAGCAAAGAATCAAATGATTAGAAACACCATACAGAACCCCCTACAGAAAATGACAGAGGACCAGACTAAGATGGTATGGACATATAAAGAGAATGGAGGTTCAGAGAATCCCAAGAAAAGTACACGAAATTATGATGCATGGTAAACAAACCAGAAGAAGACCAAGAGATAGATGGCTGAGAGAAGTGGAGGAGGGTGTACAGAAGAGAGCAGAGGACTGGAACAAAGTGGTGACAGAGAGGTGGTGGGAAGAAAGAAGGAAATGGAGAGGCTTGTGCTAGCAGACGTGGCCATTGGGTGGAAACTGTTGTTGTTGAATTTATTACCGGAATTCTCTTTTTTTTCCCCTCTGATACATACATGTTTTTGGCCTTCCTGATAGCATATCTTAGTATTTTAGAATAAGGTTTACAGTAACATATCTGGTTCTCTTATTTTTATTTAACAGTATATTCTAATTTTACCAGAAACTCAAATATGCTATACTTTGTAACCCACCCTTACCCTGTTCAATGTTTGGCATGTTGTGAACCTTCCTTTTCTTGAATTTTTTGGTAACACCCTATGCCCCTTTGGCCCAGTTTTCGTTATTTAAGCAAATAAACGGGGTACTTCCATATTAAACTCCCAGCACTTATCAGTTATTTTCTATAAAACATGCATTTGATCATTGGTAGAATTGATCCTCCTGAATCTCACTTGGTTTCCCATAGCCTCCTATATGTATGGGGCTAATCTTCTGAGTAATACCAGAACTTTGTATGGGACACATAATAGTTGAACATTAGTATCGCTACTAAACACCTTGTAGCACTATCGAAGAGCAAATCTTATATCTTTAAGTGAGCAATTCTTGTATTTACAGTATATATGGATATATCGATCTCGGAAACGGCTCTAACGATTTGGATGAAACTTCATATTTAGATAATGTTTTGCTTTTTAAGTTTATCTAAATGAACAATTTTTGAGTTTGGTATCTCAGATACGGCTCTAACACCATCTCGTTAAAGTTTCAGGTAGCCCTACTAGAAAGCCTACTAGTAGTCAGGTTCTCTTTGGATTCAACAAGGAACTCATATCTTTATAAACAAACAATTCATGTGTACTAACTTACACATGGGAATATTTTGCACAATATCATGATAAATCACCAAATGGTAATATATTAATGATGGAATAAGTAACTGCAAGCATTTATTAATGAAATGTGTTTTATTTTGAAGATCAGTAATAAATACCAGTTTCACTGTAAAAAGTCATTAACATTAAAAAGTACATATTTAATTGAAAACATTTCAAAAGTAAATATTTACAAAATATATAAATCATTTTCTCAATCTTCTTTACATAAATTCTCTGAAAACAATTTAGCAGTTGTAATGTGAACAGCGTTGATTTTATGATCGTATGTGTATTTAACACAAAAATAAATATTAATGAATCTACAAACTCGTGAAAAAGCCACATACGTGTATCCTTACGAAAAAACAGGTTCTGATAAATGTAATCTTGCCTTTTGAAGAGAATGACCTTGTGATTTATTAATGTTCAAATGGTTTTCTTATCATTTAGAAAGGCAGGGATGGTGGTGTGAGATTAATGCGAAGTAGGAGCGTAGTTTTATCGGAGTGAATTAATTTAGCAATGACGATGTAGTCGTGTAAGACCACTAATTTTGCACCATTAATTAATCTCTGATTAGTATTAATATTTATATTTAACATAATAGCATTTTTCTTTAAAAGAAATTTATGAGGTGGTAAACCAGACGTTTTCGGAAATTGCCCTAGCGATATGGATGAAATTTCATATGTAGATAACGATTTGCTTACCAAGTTTGTAATACGATTTAAAAAAAATCTTGTCTTTGGTATCTCGGAAATGCTCTAATATCATCTCGTAGGATTCAGGAACAGTACCAATCAGCCTAATGATGTTAGTTAAACTTCTCTTTGCAGGGAACTTAAAAATACCAATGAAGCCTTCAAAAAAATCTTTAACTAATCAAACTTTACTCAAAATCTTGCATTTTGAACAGAATTCCAAAGATACCGAGTAAAGATCGGTCACCCAGGTACTACGCATTTATAAGTGAAATTTAATCTGAATCCTGTACCTAGCTGTGAAAGTGGTTATGTTAAAGCACTGCATCCTCCCGAATATTTTCGTTGTTATACAAAAATACTTGCGATATTTAGGCAAACATATGATACTTTGGTTTTAAACATGGTCATACAGTACCTAGAAGGGGTTCACCTGTTATACAGGGGTGTAGCTACTATGGGGCTAGGCGGTGCAGTGCACTGGGCCCCTACGCCCCCAAGTGCAGTTCAGAGGCCTTCATGGCAAACTGGTGACCTTTTTTTTTTTTTTTTTAGCTCTACGTCTAAGGGGGCCCCTGAGACACAGGAAGTCTCTCACTAAGGGCCCTCGCACTGCTCAGGGTGCCCCTAAGCACAACTTAAGGGCCCCATCCTCAGCTCAGGGGGCCCTTACCAGCAACACAAATAAAAAAAAAGTCGCCCATCTGGCCTGAGGGCCCAAAATAAATTTTTTGCACTGGGGCTCTTGTTGACCTAGCTACGCCACTGCTGTTATATTCATTGACCTGTGGAATTACAAATTCATCTTTATCTGTTCTAAAACTTTTCTTGAATATAGAACACAAAAATATATTATTTGTTGAGTAAAGACAGTGTCATTTGAACAACTTGATACGGTACTTGCTTTGTGTACCTACTTTCGGTCGGCGTGTATGACAATGTCTGAATAGTAGCCAGGCTGTCCGTCCCTGTTGCTCGGGTGCCGAAACACAGGCGTGACGGGTAGCAGGCTGGCAAACTGCTGATCAGATTGCAAGATCCGACACCAACTCCAAACGCTCAGGAAAGCTTGAAAGACAAAGCACAAAATGTTAATATTACTTCGAAATAAAACTTACAAATAATGCTACGATTGTTTAATACTAATGTAAGCCCGTGAGCTTTTTTTTTGCGTTTGGTCACGGTTCTAGAATAATTCGTTTGGGTAAAAGATTTTGATAGTTTGACATGATCTGGTCCATGGAGGAAGGAAATATATGGAGACGACGCAAGAGACCTTAACCACGCATTGAAGTGAAGCAGGGCGGAGGAGGAGTGGGGGGGCATGGCCGCTTCCATACAGACACGGGGAATATGTACAAAAACCTCAAGGGGACTCTAGGATAAAGGTGACGCCGATATCTTGTGATGGATTATTATGTAACTCGATATGACAAATAAAAAATGAAGAATAAATTTTTTGATATTCTGCTTAGTTTTCGAGATATTCTGTCACAAATGTGAAATGGTTTTGGTTGAAATTCAGAAGAAAAAATTGGTTAAAGTCAAATTAGATAAGCTACATGACACCGCTGCTTCCTGTCACAACAGCTTCCGTTCAGGCAGGGCCGGCACTAGGATTCTCGGGCCCAGGGTAAGCGTTCTTAGCAGTGACGTAACCGGTTGGGGACCGTGGCAAATTCACCCTCCTCCCTCAGGCCAGTAGGGCAACATTTTTTTAAGTCTACCGCTGCCTGGGTGGACTTCTCATTCAAAAGCTATCCAAGCTGTGGTTAACGATAAGTGAGGCATTACTTGATGGCATCATTCAGTAATTCCTCATCTGGTTACCTGATGGGAAGCCGCCATCTTGAAAAACTGCGTAGCAGTCATCGCATGTGAAACAAAGAGAGAATGAAATTTTTGAGTTATAACACAAGTAAAGTCAGTTAGAAAGACAAGAACAACAAACAGTGTGCCCAATATGGAATGTTGGAGTACTCTTCAACTTAACCTATTAAAAAAAAAAGCTGTGTACAACATGATATAGAATCAAAATTTTCTGTTGACACTTTCATTTTTCTGTTCGGGTTATAAGAATTAAACCATTTATTAAAGACTAGCTCGTACCCGCGACTTCGTACGCGTGGAATAAGAATTTTTTTGCCAGAATTAAATATAGAAAGTTGTTGGTAACGAAGGATTGGTCCCAAACAATATCGAGTCGGAATAATATGACAGGAAAGCTATCACTATATCACTGTACCGTCGAACCTGTCTCTTGAAGAGAATCAATTTCCAACATATTTCTGTCACCATTCGATAAGGTCTCAAAATTTCGTGACTAAAACTGTTAATCACACTGGAAAAAATATCCTGTGCCCTTCATACAGATTTCCTTATAAAATTACATCACAACGATGTAGCCATTTAGTCGTCAAAATGTAACAAAAAGACAGAGACTTACTTCCGTATTTATAATAATATTACTGTGGTTCACACTCACACACTGACTGCGAACAACACCTGAGGGATCATTATAAACTGTACACCTACAACATTGCAAGACTACCTACAATTTGCCTCGCATTGCACCCCTAACTTCCTAATATCTACAGTTTAACATTCAATCCGAATAACCTACGGCCCAGGCCTGACTCTTACGATGAAAAACAATTTTTTAAAATCTTAGCCTCCAAGGAGATTTGAACCGGAGACCACGACGTTCGTAAGCAAGCGCTTTAACCACTGATCTGCCAGTC
>JARYHS010001355.1:0-15368 GCA_031002005.1 Vandiemenella viatica | reverse complement strand
ACGTGGTCTTTAGAGACGGGAAAGGATGGGGGCAAGGAATGGGAAGGAATTCGGCCATGGCCTTTTGAAGGAAGCATCCCGGCATTCGCCTGGAGTGATTTGGGGAAACCATGGAAAACCCAAATCTGGATGCCCGGACGGGGATTCGAACCGCCGTCCTCCCGAATGCGAGGCCAGAAATTTCATTCGTAACGATCGTGGAAACTAGTATTTATTTAAAAAAAAGTCCTGTAAATGTTTCGAATAAAAAAGTGCGTCATCTCGTTCCACAAGTTAAGCATTATTCTTTAGAATTTCCCGCACTTATTACTGAAAGCCGAACTTTCTGATGATTTTCAACGCTGTATGCAGACGCCGTTACCTTGAGAGGTCTATTTTTGTGCTTGATCTTTAGCCCATCACTCTAATCATGAGATTACTGAGCATTACTACTACGTTACCATGATATAAAGTCCAGGTAAAACTTTGAAAATATTGAAATTGTTTTTGGTGATGGCACCTTAGCGCTGCTGCTACTTATCCCTAATATCAGAGAAAATCGGTGTCCACAACGTTCAATGGTTTCCTTGTAGGTTGAACACAACCTCAAAATTCATAATTTATGTACAAATAGAAATTTAAGTTTGTTACAGAAAAAAGTTAAGCTACGTACCTTGCTAAACACGAGAAGATATAAAGTAAAAACTTTGATCAAAGTGGTTTTCACAGGAATAAACTGAAGTGTCTGTAGATAAATATGCTAGATCCCAGCGTGAAAAATGTTAGTCACTCTTTCAGCATGTAATCTTTGATTGGGCCGTAGATAATCAATATGTTTGAAGTTTTAATTGATGCGTTTACTCGTTGAGTCACTTACACGCCATTTATAAACTTTAGAACTCATAAAATTTTTTTATCGAACTATTGGTTTGTTTACTGGAAAGTGACGTCACATTAGATGAAAAGTCAGCTATGACCGTTTTGGCGCAAAAAATTTAATCAAGATAAAAATGCAAATTTTTAATTTTATCGTTCTTTTCAGAAATGATAGACCAATATTTACAGTACTTTCCAGTTTTCCAAAGTTATAGATGTGGCCTGCGAAACTAATGGGTTGGTGCACTTGGGAACATGTCGCGTAGCGCTCTCTCTCTAACACTAGAAAATGACAACGCTGAACTTCCTGTGTTGTCTAGTACGAGCGTCAACGCACAAGCTATTACTACAAGCAAAAAGATAAATTTAGTTGTTAAAATTTAGCAACGGCGCATTCGAAGCCGCCCAGCAATACGGCTGTCACAGCTATAGTCAGGTATCCTTTTTTTTCCAGGAACATACTGACCAGTTTGTAGTGTCCCGCTCTGTATGTCTTGGGATTAACTATTATATAAACAGTTTTACTGATTATCACAAAATAAATTATTGTTGGTGGGGTTCTCTTCCGAGGTGGTCCTTCACATTAATACAAGTGAAACATGAATTATTAATGAGAAACATACTGATTTTATTGATTTTATACATAGAAAGCAAAGTTATTTCGGAAAAACAATTACTTGAATGGGTAAATGGTTGTTCCCTCTTTGGTACTGGAATTTACAGTTCTTTAATTTTGTTAGAGCTCGTTGTGGTCTCTGTAGACGATTGCGTTACCGTAATGTTGAGCAGCGCAATGAGAAGAGTCGTGTCGGTGACCCGCGGGGAGGGCTGTGTCGACGACCGCGGCGACGGGGCTTGCTGAGCTGCGTCGTGTTTCGGCAGGCCAGGTAGTCGACCCGCTGAGCGAAGGGTGGAGTGGCGTCTGGAGTCTCTCCTCCGCGACAGCCGGCAGCTCGTCCTCGACCCTGGGGGACCTCAGCAATGTGTCCTCAGTAGCGCAGATCGCCCGCTGCTGTCTGCTCGCGTCGAACCAGAGTCCCTCTCGTCCAGTCTCCGCCGGTCCGACATCAAGTGTCCTCCTCCGTCCATTCTGCCTTCCTCGTAGACTCGCCATGGGCGGAGTTCGTTCCTCTTCTCTCTCCCGATTGGTCGAATATATAATAAAAAAAAACAAAAATATCAGCAACCAGCGAGAATGAATTCCATTGGCTGGGATAACCCCACCACCAGCGTCACTTTCTTGGTAGGTCACCCCCCTCCATATAACCATAGTCTCTGTGGGCTGCACTTCTTAAGAACAACAGTTTATTGTTAAAGAATGTTTCTTCGCCAGCGACGTCTGCGAAATGTCTGACAGCTCGGCTGGAACATTTTATGATTGGGGCTCTCAAAGAAACCTTTCATTCGTCGAACATCCACACAGGGGAGCTCACAATGTAACACTGTGTCCATTGTTTTAAACAAACATCTACTATATCCGAGAAGGTCTCCATCACTTCAGTAAATTAATGCCCCAAAACACTCGGTAACACAAGGGAAGTCTGTTATTTTGAACGTCAACCAGACCTCAATAAAGTACATTCTTTATTACTCACTAGCCTGTCCACTAGGTTACAACCATTATCCCTTTCTGTGACAAGTAATAATATTAAACATTACTCATGATAACCTTGTCGGTCGAGAACTGCACTCAAATCAAATGAAATGAACTTATGTAAATTAAATACATTATGGTAATAACACTACTGAATCTAACAACAACATTTCTTGTTACTGATAAATAATGAGATCTACAGAATGGGACATCTCAAGTTGCTATTTGTCAAAACTCCGTTAGGGGTAACCACGTCATCGTGTAATATTTCACACAAACGAGGTCATTGTCTGTCAGAACTCATGTTTTGATTGCACTTGCGGTAATAAATTTAAGTGAATAAAATTCCGACTGAGGTTTCATTGCCATGTGTTTAAAGAAGTGTAGTAAACCTTGAGCAATATGTTTTAGTTACCTTTATGATCAAAGCTGATTATTCTTTTAATTACAGTCTGATAATTAATAATGGAAAGAAATATCATATTCCACAACAGATCTTCTAATTATTTATTCAACAAAGGTAATGAACCAATTAATAATGTATATATCAGTATAATTGAACACTTCCATCCTAATTAGTAGCCTGTAGGTAACAACTATCAAACCTAGGTACAATGTTTTGCTTTCTCAGTTCTCAAACTGGGTAACGTATAAATAAATTTATTATCTGTTTTGGAGAGAATTTTTATATATATATATATATATATATATATATATATATATATATATATACGAGGATGAGTGAAATGAAAACCATAAATATTTTTTTAAATATTATTTATTGTGCAGAAGTGGTACAAAGCTGTATCACTTTTCAACATAATCTCCCCCACGCTCAATGCAAGTCCTCCAGCGCTTACAAAGTGCATAAATTCCTTTAGAAAAAAATTCGTTTGGTAGTTCTCGCAACCACTCATCTACCGTGTGGTGTACCTCTTCATCAGAACGGAACTTCTTTCCTCCCATTGCTTCTTTGAGTAGTCCAAACATATGGAAATCGCTTGGGGCAAGGTCTGGTGAGTATGGTGGATGAGGAAGACACTCAAAATGCAGGTCTGTGATTGTTGCAACTGTTGTACGGGCAGTGTGGGGCCTTGCATTGTCATGTTGCAAAAGGACACCTGATGACAGCAATCCACGTCGCTTTGATTTGATTGCAGGCAGAAGATGATTTTTTAGGAGATCTGTGTATGATGCACTGGTGACAGTGGTCCTTCTAGGCATGTAATGCTCCAAAATGACGCCTTTTACGTCCCAAAAGAGGGTCAGCATAACCTTCCCTGCTGATGGTTCTGTTCGAAACTTCTTTGGTTTTGGTGATGAGGAATGGCGCCATTCCTTGCTCGCTCTCTTCGTTTCCGGTTGGTTGAAGTGAGCCAAGGTTTCATCCCCAGTAACGATTCTTGCAAGGGAGCCATCACCTTCTCGTTCAAAGCGCCGAAGAAGTTCTTCACAAGCATCAACAGGTCGTTCTCTCATTTCAGGAGTCAGCTGCCGTGGCACACATCTTGCAGACACTTTGTGAAACTGAGAACATCATGCACAATGTGGTGTGCTGAACCATGACTAATCTTTAAACATGCTGAATATCATTCAGTGTCACTCGGCAGTTTTCCATCACTATGGCTTCAATGCTGCAATGATCTGTGGAGTCACAACTCGTTGTGCCTGACCTGGACGAGCAGCATCTTCCACTGATGTCACACCATTTGCGAACTTCCTACTCCATTCGTAGACTTGCTGCTGTGACAAACATGCATCACCGTACTGAGTCTTTCATTTTTCGATGATTTCAATAGGTTTCACACCTTTACTACTCAAAACAGAATAACAGAAAGCTGTTCTTCCCTGGTGCAAATCTCAAGTGGGCAGCCATCTTTATACTGATACTTCGAAGGTATTTGTGCATCTAACTATGCTGCCACCTACAGGCCATTCTGCACGCTTACCAACTTACAGGATAACGGCGCGAAATTTCGATTTTTTATTACAAATTTAAGGTTTTCATTTGACTCACCCTTGTATATTACATTTTGTTCATATTCAAGCTGTTGTGTTCACAATTCAAATGGTGTGACGAATTTCGTAATTTTTGGCCGGCTAAAAGTGAATTTTAATTTTCAAAGAAAGAATTATTTTACAGATCGACTTCTGTGACTGATAAATTGGATTACGCGTTGAATGTTGCTTGAACGTTTCGACAGATAGCACTGCTGTCTTCATCACGTGTCACGTCTCTTCTAGCTGTCGCAAGTTGACTGTGATTATATTGCATCAGTACGCCGAGAAAGTCTCCACTCACACAAGTCTATATTTATTTAGAAATGTTGCAATTTCTGAAAGAAAAATACACTACAATATTTAAATAAAATAAGATTTTTGTAAAGTTATTACTGTATCTATATGCACTACATCAACATATATTTGAAGAAAATAAATACAGATTATATTACAATTAGGTGCTAGATTAGATTGAATTTACTGTGCTCAAGTTCACAATAGCACAATGGTCCAAATGGTAACAATGGGTTAAATTACAGTTTTCAAAGATTGTGAAGTTTCTGATAATTTCAAGGATTGTTTTTTAAGGTTATAAAAATCTTCAAGCATGTTTAGTGAATGATAAACAGTGTCTCTTACGTTGTGTAACGGAAGTGATCCGTGACACATTTGGTGTTCCGCGTGAAATATTCAGAAAATGATAATTAAGTGAAAGGGTTGGAGACAGAGGCAGCCGCAAACAAACAACAGCTGTTAAAGGGGCTGCGTGTGAGTACAATAGCGTTAGCGGAGCAGGTACACGGTAACCTTGAAGTGGCGGACAGGAACAGTTATGCCCACCTCAGCTGGGATACAATGCAGGTCGGACACAAGCGATCTGTGGCGAAATGTTCGTGTGTTCTCGTACAAATTCGGGAGGTTCCAAAGATGGCGAGTGGAGTGACTGACCAATGAACATAACGCATCTACATTTTGGTTCTAACAGAAGGTTTTGTTTGCATGTTCTGGAGGGAAAATCCGGCAAGGAGGTTGGTGACGAGAAAAGCAGGAGTGGGGATTGTAGAACGACGTGGTCTGCACCCCGGGAGGAAGACATCTTGTGCCCGCGAGCTGGAGAGGACGGAGCTACCTTCTCTTACGAGGGGAGTTTAGAGATAGTGACGACACAGTGTACCAGGAATGGTGATCCTCGAGCCCACGTGGACTGTTTGGTGAGCTGAAGTGTTTAGTTGCTTGTTTTCTTCAAGTTCCAGTACATTCCATACCCGAAAACGACCCGCAGAGCGATCTGCAGAGATAGGGACTCATGCAATAAAACTTTTCTAGCCAGCAGAAAATTATACGGTTGGACAATCGGTTAATTCCGGAAATCCATAAGATTGTTTCTTTGTAATTCACATGTGCCATATACATTCAATTGTAATTGTGTCTTGTTCAAATGTAAAAGGCAGTAATAAATTGTAACACCTCAACTTGTTAAAGAATTATGTATCTGTTATAAATAGGTAAAAGGAAAATTAACCCTGTTCATGCAATCCAAGATTAATTATAAAGGCGCCCAAATTTAATTAAAACAATAAAATCAATCCCTAATTGCCAAGGTAAGCCATATCTATTACAATGGCAGCCCTCCGTGGTGGCTTAAAGAATTTATAGAATCACGAAATGGAAATCTGGAACTAAAGAATGCAAGGAACATTTTATAGTTATTTTAGCTATTTCATAAGATGCAACAGAATTAAATTTTTTTAGCATTTTGGTGAACCTGGACGAGAGGCAGTATAATTTTCTGGTAGTTATGTATTAGTGTATGTACCAACAAATGTTTTACAGATGGAGAGAAGGAGAGGCTGAGTTGATAAGTAGTAATTGTGTTTAAAAATGAGATTCATGTGTTGTTTCATAAGTGTTATAAAAATGTATGTCCAATTTTCTGCGTTCCTGTTTTGAGATGATTTTGGTTTTGTTTGTTTGCCTTCACGGTATTGTTGATTGAAAAAAAAAAAAACATCTATTATTTTTAGCAGTTTCACAGAGGACGCGAAACATTTTGTCAATTGTTTAAATGTTATTTTGCAGTGATGTCTAACTTTTGAATGTCTACATTTGTTCGGTACTCGTTAGTGGTATCTTGTTTGATGTTGTCTATTGATGTTGTCTATTGATGTACTTGGTGATTATTATTATGTCTGGTCATGAACGGCGTTGGTAGTTTGATGTTTGATATTTTCTAATCCGTGGTATATTTTTTTTCGCAATTTGAGTAAGGTATTTTTAAAGATTTCGGGGATTGTTGCCAGTTTTCTCTCCAAATTTAAAACAATTTAACTGTTTCGAGATTTTGTTACGAAAATAACAGTAAATGATACTTCGATCCCATAAGGTGGCGAATAAGTCTAATATAGATAACTGTGAGGTTTTAAAGTTCATGAAAAAGGCTAAAATGGACAAAGAAAAAGTAGTAAGCTTAGAAAGTATACAGGAGGATACAGTTGGAGTTGCAATTAATGCTTACACCGAAGGCTCTAGTGAGCAGTTGGGAAATGCTCCCACGCACCCAGTAGAGAGTTCAATGACAAAATTCCAAAACCCTACACAAGCCAAACTTGGTGAAGCTTCTGCAAGTCATGATGATGCCATAACAGACGACACACAAAGTGCGGCGTTGGCTATGTTGCAAGTCTTTATGGCACAACAGTTTGCCGAGCTGAAAGGGTCTCAGGAATCTTTAAAACAACAGCTTACTGAGTTTAAGGAGGAAATGACCAAACAGTTCCAAACACAACTCACAGGTTTAGCCGTAAAATTGAATGGGACGGACGAAAGAGTTGCCATTTTAGAATCAAGGCAAGATAACGTATGTAAAACTCTGGAGGAGAAAATAGGGGTGGTAAAGTTCACGGTTGACACAAACATAGAAAATTTGAAGGCACATGTTCAAGAGGAATTGAGGGAGATCCGGTCGAATGTAGACACTGCAGTAGCAACGGGTGATGTTTTAAAACAAGCACATGAGGCTACAGATCGCCGAGTTGACGAAGTGATAAGTGACATGAACGGTATGCGACGCGAGCACCATCTTTCTGGGATAAAAGACAATGTTGAAGGGAGACATTCACAGTTGCATGAGAAGGTGGAAGTTTTGGACCAGTCAATTGTTGCCTTAAGAGAAAATGCGGATGAATTGCGCGAAGAACAAAGTCAGTTACGCGCTGAAATGATGAATACGATCCGTAATCGAAGCTGTGAGCAAGGAGGTTTAGCATCACAGTCTGTGCCCACTGTTCACGTACAGATTGACCTCCCGTTACCTAAATTCGGAGCGAGAAAAGGCATTAATCCTAGAGTTTTCCTTGCAGATATGGAGAGCTATTTTAGAGTCAAATCCATCCCCGATGATCTCAAGATGTTGGTTTTGCGACAAGCTTTTGATTTTGAGGAAAGATCGTGGCTTGCAGTGACGTGTGATGAGCAGACAACTTACAAGGAGTTCAGGGAACTTTTTCTAAGAGCCTATTGGTCGGAAACCCAGCAAGCAACCTACCGTGGGAAGGTTTACCGAGGGAGATACGACGCTCGAGAACATGGCTCCATGGTAGCGTATGTTAATCGCCTAGCGGAACTTTCCCGGCATTTAGATCCGCCTTTACGAGACCCTGAGTTCGTTTCTGCTATAAGCTCACATTTTCCTCCACACACAAGGAGACACATCAACCCAGTCACTATTACGACGATTCACCAGTTAATAGAGACGTTGCGTCATTTGGATAGCATCAATGAAGGTTTGAGGAATGAGCAGAAAAATGAAAATGGCCAATACACGCAAAACAATCCGAAGAATCATGGACGAGATCAAAATCGAAAACACTTTGGTAATAGAGGCAGACAGTTTTTCAACGGCAACGGTAACTGGGATTGCGGGGACATGAGGGGAATGCATCAAAACGCAAATCCCAACATGAACGCCATCTCGCATAACTTTTCGCAAGGGGTACAGCCTGAAACTCAACCAGGGTTTTCCCGGGAACACGAAAACAGAGGGTCCCGCGAAACAGAGCCGACAGCGCAATGAGATTTTTACGGGGGCACCGACTGTAGTAATCAGGTCTGGCTAAGCAATCTGAATTATTGGAGAGGTGAAGGTCCAGAAGGAGAAATTTGTGATGCGGATGTTAGTTCAAACGTTTGGCACAGACCACCCTCAAGGTGTCCCCGAGTAAGTGCACAGGTCTATGGAGTAAAAACCCAGGTTTTGCTGGACACAGGGTCCGAACTTACTGCGGTGTCATCAGTTTTTGTGCAGCGTTTGCAAAGTACACGGGAGAGGTTACGTATTATACCGACGAGACGTGTACCACTAGTTCCTGCTTTTGGTGTGCGGGAGAAGGTCGTTGATAGGCAAATTTCACTGCCATTCAAGTTTTCAGGACATACTCTTGAAATCGTGGCACTGATCATTCCTGGTTTGTCTCAGGAGGTCATTGTCGGATGCGAAGTGTTGGAGAAACAACGCGCGATCATAAACTGGGAACATTGTACAATAAGTAACCTAGTACCTACAACGCTGAAATGGGAGGTGATATCCGCAGAAGAGAAGGCGGAACGCCCGGTAATAAAGGAAAGCGCTGACTGCAATGAAAATGTCAGTGACACTAGTCCCAGTAAAATGTTTGCAAACGTGTGTGCGCTATCGGATGAACGGAATTTAATCCATGATACTTTGCATAAGGCAGTTGCGGACAACGAATATTTGACTTGTACACAGAAGACAGAACTATTTGAATTACTAGTGCGACATTTAAGCCTTTTCTCGTACAGGCCTGGCAAGATACAGGGAATTGTACATAAATTTCGTGTAAGTGACACTAGCCCGTTGAAGGGATGCACATACCCTATACCTCAAAGGTTACGAACAGCAGCCAGGGAGGCAATTCGTGCTTTAGAGGAGCAGCAGATCATAATACCGAAAGCATCCCAGCATATAAATCCCATAACGTTAGTGACAAAGAAGGACGGAAGTGTTCGTATTTGCCTAGACGCACGGACATTGAACTTA
Organism: Vandiemenella viatica; assembly: GCA_031002005.1. Taxonomy (NCBI): domain Eukaryota; kingdom Metazoa; phylum Arthropoda; class Insecta; order Orthoptera; family Morabidae; genus Vandiemenella; species Vandiemenella viatica. The sequence continues at coordinate 5,862 of JARYHS010001355.1, read as the reverse complement.
AGAATCGAGAAAGACGGAGAGAGGTCAGGAATCATTCCCGATTTGATTTCCCGTTTCTATGGGAAACGTTGGTTATCAACACTGGACATTACGTCTGGGTTTAATCAAGTAGAGTTAGAGGAGAGTTGCAGGAAGTACACGGCATTTATATTTGAAGGCCGCCAATACCAGTTCAATCGGGTACCATTCGGGTTGCGTGATAGTTCATGCGCGTTCATTAGAGCAATGAACACAGTTTTACCACCAGCTGTCAAAGATTTTTGCACGATCTATATTGATGACCTATTAATTGCTTCTGAAACTTTCGATCAGCACATTCATCATCTAAGTATGCTTTTCACAGCACTTGAAGGGTGCGGAATCACTTTACGTCCAGACAAGGCGACGCTATGTACTCATAAAGTGGATTATCTTGGATATGTAATCACGCCGGACGGAGTCACACCTGCTCCGCAGAAAATTAATGAAATTTTGGCAATACCAGCGCCCACGAAGCTAAAAGAACTAAGAAAATTTTTGGGAATCTGTGCCTACTATAGAGGGAACATTCCGAATTTTTCAAGTATATTACATCCCCTCTATACACTATTAAAAGGAGGAAAACGATGGGAATGGGGCGCATCACATCAAAACGCATTTGAGAAAATCAAGAGAGTATTTCAGGAAAACGTCTGTTTGGCACATCCAGATTTCAGCAAACCATATTACCTATATACAGATGCAAGTTTAAAAGGGTTGGGGGCCTGTCTTCAACAAAAGGACAAACACGGAAATATGCGCATAGTAGCGACCGCTAGCCGTACTTTGAAGCCATCAGAAATGAAATACTACACCAGTGAGTTGGAGATGGCTGGCATTCATTTTGCTGTTCAAAAGTTCAAGGCATATTTGTGGGGATGTACAACATACCTCAGAACCGACCACCAAGCATTGACTTTTCTACGGAACGCAAAATTTACTAGTGACAGGATTGCTAGGTGGGCGATGTTCCTCCAGCAATTTGACATCCAAATTCAATTCTGCAAGGGCTCTGACAACGTAATCGCTGATTGGTTGAGCCGCCACCCAGTTGGGGACGAGAAAACCCAACCAAACGAAGTGTTAATTGCAGCAATTACATTCGAGAACGGTCACACTACAAATGATTTAAAGGATCGCATAATTGCTGAACAATGTCGCCAGGATGAAATAGAGAAGGTGCGCAGATTTTTGATTGCTGGAGAAAATGGAGATGACGACCACATACGTAATATAGCCATGTTGTGTACAATAGAGGACAACGTGTGTTTTCGTCGGATGAACGCATTGAGCCGCTGGAAAATATGGCTTCCCAGAGCAATGTATGAAGAGGTAGTAAAAATTTACCACTCGTATTTTGGCCACCCAGGTACCGAAAGACTGTATCAAGGTTTAGCAGCAGAATACCATACTGTGTCTTTGAGGAAGGTTGTATCAAGATTTACAAGGGCATGTGACGTATGTCAAAAGATTAAGTATGCCAACACGAGAAGAGCAGGCGAATGTAATCCCATTGTGCCAGATGGACCAAGGCAACTAGTATGTGTAGATCATTATGGCCCCTTGCCAAAAGGACAATTCGGTCGTCAGCACATATTTGTAGTCGTCGATGCTTTTACGAAGTACGTGAAGTTATATCCAGTATCACGTTTGAACACGAAAGGGACATTAAAAATCATTTTAGAAAAATATGTACCGGAGTGTGGAAAACCACTCACTATTTTATCTGACCATGGGACAGTTTTTACAAGTCCACGCTGGAGTAAAGCGTTGGGTGAAGCAGGAATCAAGGTCACTTTTAGTTCTGTTCGAACCCCTCAGACGAATCCAGCGGAAAGGTACATGAGGCAGCTGGGTACATATTTGCGACTACTAGTTGGAGATAAACATAACTCGTGGGTCAAACATTTAACAAAAATTGAAAAATATTTTAACTTTACAGTGCATTGCAGCACGAATTTTAAACCGGTAGAGTTACAGTTTGGGACAAGAGTGGACACACTGTCCGAGTTCATAACCAAACATCCAGATTCCGGTATCACCGATGATATCGACGAGAAGATACAGCTGGCAAGAGAATTTTTGGTGGAACGCGCTATAAAGCGAAAGGAATACGAAGATAAGCGGCAAACTCAGCACTACAAAGTAGGACAGTTAGTACTAGTAAGAAATGTGCGTCCGTCTGATGCCGATAAGAAATTAATCTCTAAGTTTTTTGATTTGTACCATGGACCTTACCGCGTTCACAAAGTTGTAGCGCCAAATGCATACCTATTAAATGATGGCGACAAAATTTTAGGCACAGAGAACGCCAGAAACCTAAAAATCTATCATGCTCGGTAAACTCATAATAATAATAATAATAAAAGCCTTTATGCACCAAGCATAGTGTTGCACAGAGGGGGATTGCCGTTTACTTCAGACGTTGGTCATGCATGTGTGCTGATCTGGAAGAGCTAACGATAGAATGTATGTCAACGTTTGTAGAATGAGGGAGAGTTTTACAATGTCAAAGTCTAAAAACTAAAGGAAAAGTATTAAAGGGTAGCGGAATTGTCAAATGTTAAGATAGATATTCTTATTTGTATTTGGTTAGATAGCGTTTCAATGCTAGATGATGTATCGTGGAATTTAAAAAAAAAAAAAAAAAAAAAAAAAAAAAAAATTGTCTCTAGATTCACTTATGGAATTTAAGTTAACTATGTGTGTGGTTTTATTTTCATTATGTAAAGTACATGTAGATAAAGAGTAAGAGTTGTTTGGGGGCATTTCGATCCATACACAATCCGCAACGATGTTAAAATGGAAGTGTGAAAACCTATTTATCCTAGCAAATGATTATTATTACAGTAAAACCTTTGTCTTATTAATTGTACAAATATGGTCAAGGGATTCCAATATAATAGATTTTGTCCATTTTTTAAATGAGAATCAAAGTTTTAAAGCAATTTGTAGTAATAAATGTCTCATTATGAATAAAAAAAAAAATTGTGTAGAATATGTGAAAGTACTGGATAAAAGTAAATTTTAAAAATTATGCAGTTAACTAATTTTTGTTTTAGTTTTGAAGAATAAATTCATGTTGTAAAAATATTTTATGGCCAAATGGGACAACTTATGACTTAAGAATATGATTTGTGTTTCATTTAGATTAAATTTATACTGAATACTTGATATTGTAATTATATTGTATGTTGTCAGATGTATTTTTTATATGTTAGATCATAATGGTCAGTCACGAAACAGACAATAATAGTTACATAACATTACGCCATGGAAAAGAAAATTTGTAGTCATGGGCTGAGAATATTTAATTTAGTTGCATCCAGCAGGTTAATAAGTAAAATTAACAACTTCGAATAAGACTCACTGGTTGAGCAATATGCGAATAGAACCCTATGTTTGCTAAATTTTGATGCGAAATTGGTATTGGAAAAGCAGGGATAATTTTCAGTTAAGTGTAGTTAAGAATTTCTTTGTAAAAAAAAAAAATGTATGTCATTTAACGTAGCAAATTAGTTTGGCACTTGATTTAAACAATTTATGGAAACCGTGAATAATTTGTGCAACATTCTGTTTATTGCCAACCAGAAGACACTAGTGAAAAGTGTTATAGACAATAAGACTGGAACAGGAATTCTGCTCAACCTCTAAGACAGTAAATGTCCACGGTCTCACAGAATTATTCGTAGAAGAGGGGTAATGAAACGGAAGTGATCCGTGACACATTTGGTGTTCCGCGTGAAATATTCAGAAAATGATAATTAAGTGAAAGGGTTGGAGACAGAGGCAGCCGCAAACAAACAACAGCTGTTAAAGGGGCTGCGTGTGAGTACAATAGCGTTAGCGGAGCAGGTACACGGTAACCTTGAAGTGGCGGACAGGAACAGTTATGCCCACCTCAGCTGGGATACAATGCAGGTCGGACACAAGCGATCTGTGGCGAAATGTTCGTGTGTTCTCGTACAAATTCGGGAGGTTCCAAAGATGGCGAGTGGAGTGACTGACCAATGAACATAACGCATCTACATTTTGGTTCTAACAGAAGGTTTTGTTTGCATGTTCTGGAGGGAAAATCCGGCAAGGAGGTTGGTGACGAGAAAAGCAGGAGTGGGGATTGTAGAACGACGTGGTCTGCACCCCGGGAGGAAGACATCTGGTGCCCGCGAGCTGGAGAGGACGGAGCTACCTTCTCCTACGAGGGGAGTTTAGAGATAGTGACGACACAGTGTACCAGGAATGGTAATCCTCGAGCCCACGTGGACTGTTTGGTGAGCTGAAGTGCTTAGTTGCTTGTTTTCTTCAAGTTCCAGTACATTCCATACCCGAAAACGACCCGCAGAGCGATCTGCAGAGATAGGGGCTCATGCAATAAAACTTTTCTAGCCAGCAGAAAATTATACGGTTGGACAATCGGTTAATTCCGGAAATCCATAAGATTGTTTCTTTGTAATTCACATGTGCCATATACATTCAATTGTAATTGTGTCTTGTTCAAATGTAAAAGGCAGTATTAAATTGTAACACCTCAACTTGTTAAAGAATTATGTATCTGTTATAAATAGGTAAAAGAAAAATTAACCCTGTTCATGCAATCCAAGATTAATTATAAAGGCGCCCAAATTTAATTAAAAACAATAAAATCAATCCCTAATTGCCAAGGTAAGCCATATCTATTACAATATGTAAACAAAGTGTCTTTTTACGAACCGATTTTAGCACCGAAAGTCACGAATGCAGGTGAACACCGGAGACAGCCGAAGGCTTAAGGGGAAAATTGAATGTGCGTTAGTTTTTCACGTGTTTACTCGTAAAATTGTAGTTTAACAACTTGCTATACGAATTAATCTACAGGACATAATTCCTTAAATGATATTTGGAATGGCAGATTTATTCCTGGCACAAATTCCTTTTGTCTTAAGCTATAGTCGTGTGAGCTGAAAACTAATGGTTTTCCTGCAACATTCTCGGAGCTTCTGCTCCAGCCACCAGTAGCGTATAATGCTGTAGATCCATCACGACTAAAGCGGATTAATTCCATGCGTCCATGGAAACGCCAGCGGAATAGTGAGGCAGGTAGCTTGAATTATCGGCTGAGCAGCCCGTAAGCTGAATTCAAAGCACCGCAGCAACCACTATAACCTCCGGGGACGGAATCAATGTTAACTTCGGTGTCCGGAAAATTTGCTGGGCTACGCAGCTGTGCCTTTTCCACGAGTCGCCGACTCGCCTCAAACTCACCAGTACAAACTTGCCTTCTGTACAAAAGTTACGAGCTGTGTTTCATCTTTTCATTTCGTCTGCAGAAAAAAAAAAAAAATCAAAACTTCTATATAATTTCGTAAGGTCATCCACTCACCTCGATAGCTATTGGCTGGAGAACGATGTCACGTGTCAGCCTTCGCTCACAAAACAGCGACCAGAGATACCATTAGAAGTAATTCGTGGTTATGTCTACAATTTAATAACCAAGCAACTGCTACCAAATTAATTGGCATAATACATTCATTAAGTTTGCTTTTCGTAGCGTTTCATAGTTAAAAAAATATCGATAAACTTTACGTCTGGTAAAAGCGTGGATCTGCTTTTCAGTAACATGTCGCTGATTAAAGCAACTTCAAAAAACTTTAAAAAACAATGAAATTACTCATGGTATCTGCTGTAACCACAAATGCCAATTGTCATTTCGGCTTAGGATAAATTTCACTTTAATTACAACTTTCACTAATGTTGTTGCTTGACCAAAATTTATGCATTACGATTTTGTTTGCTTTCTACGCATTTTACTGATCACTTTCGTTATTGGTCTTTATTTATGTTCACTGTTGTATGTGGTTATTAGGT
>JARYHS010001354.1:0-15668 GCA_031002005.1 Vandiemenella viatica | reverse complement strand
TACCTCTACTGACTTAATGCGATATTTGAACTGTTTGGTACAAGATGCTGAATTATTTTGCTACGTAGACTCAAAGAACCACCAGCAAAAGTTAGACAAGAATCGTACACGGATTCTAAAAATTATAACGGTCCATGTGCATAATACTAACGTAACGTTAACCTGCGCTACTAGCCAAATGTTCCTGAATGAGTATGTTTCCTTCAACGTTTACCACAACCAGAAATAACTCTGAAATGAACGGCGTGTTTGCCGCTAACGGAAGCTACGAAACAGCGAGAAGAATGTAACAGTACCCAGCGTCGACTGCATGTGCTGGCCTCCCGTAAGAGATCATTACGGACCAGCTATCCAATGTCTAGAACAATGGCCTCTTGAGCAGCGCCTAGCTGTCGCGGCGTAGCTCGCCCGCGTTACTGCCAAGTACTTTCAGCTACATAATTTACAGGCCGTTGTCGAACAATTGGCTAATCAATCTTAGACCAAATAAAATACGGCGTAATAGGGGCTACAATTCAATATTTATTCCCAATTAATGTTTGAATTTCTAAATTATGTCATCTGCAAACTACTAATTCGGGAAACTGCTAGTAAAGTGTTAAACTGCGCGAATAACTTCTCTGCCGTTCATTAGAGTTCTATTACATATGCACACATCTACTTATAAAACCTAGAGAGTTTGGGTCGCAGATGATTAAATTTATGATAAGAGAATTTTAATGTAGTGAATGTATAAACCATTAAGTTTAAGTTCTCAGCGAGTGGAAGTATCTTTACAAACATATGGATAGATCAAGTGTACCATTGACACTGTTACACATCCTCCGTCTCCCTCAATAAAGATTTTACCTTTCAGAAAAAGAAACAACTTTTCTGATCACTTAAGTTGCTTCATGTGCCAGTTACAAGCAATCCAACCTTTAGAATAGTCTAACAGCCATGTGACAACATGATGCTAAAAAATAATTTTCGTAATCTGACGAAGATTCTCAACATAAGGTGCAAACATACACATTTCACAATAGATACTGGAACAAAGGCACATATTGCTTAGTTTAGAGACTTATTTTTGATACGTAACAGAAAAATTATCAACATACTATCAAAAAGATTAGTTGTCTGAGAAAAAACACAACTTCAAGAATTTTTCTCTTATGGACAATAATAAAACGCAAATCTAATAGAATTGTTTCAAGAAGACCTACAACTTCAACGATAGGCTCTCAGATTTTGTTTTAAAATCAGTTTTGCATCCTGTTGTCAGAGATACATCTTTATTCTACCTTTTTATTCACTTAAACCACTAATATACAAAAATCATCTCTCTGTTCATAAAGACGGTCTTCAATTTTTTTTTTTTAATATCAGATACCAAAAATTACTTCAAATATATCCAGAGGCTACAGCAAAAGCACGAGATAGCCTCAATGAGCTAACTGCGCGGCAGAGAACAGGTAAACAGTGTCTGAAATGTGACGTCAACATAAATTAAGGAAGGATTAAATAAATAAATATAATTTTTCAGGGAGCTTTGTAGCCACAGATCGAATTTAAATGCTTAAGTTTGACGAGATTATCTTTCGACTAATAGAAACATGGAATCGGGTAAACCGTCAAACCATATGATAATCACAAATTTACCGCTGTGCTGATTGATGTCTATCACTGTCCGCTTAAATACAAACGCAGCCTTTAAACTCAGTGGCTGTAGACTAATTTATGCATAATACTTTGGTTTCAGTACATACCGGATTTACAAGAATACACTGGATAAACCTACATTGTGTTAGCAGCAGCAGAAAACCAAAATGTGCTAAACCAAACAAACATTGTGGTCTCTAATGTGGATTTCAGACATCTCTGCAATTAAACCTAGCGTGGCGTCAACACAAGGGATGGATTGTTGTGGGTAGTATCTCCGACACAACTTTTGAAATTGCGTGGTTACAACTGCCTCGCTGGATGGTATACTATTTATTTTCTATTCATTTTTTTTGATACCAACGACTCTCCGTCACTTCAATCTTCTCATGTTAATTAATAACTTGCGCATATGATAAAAGGTTGGGTAGTTACATACACCATGTTTCTAGGCACCAATTCCTTGCCAGCCGTATTCAATGGAATAAAAAGTCAGAATCGTAGCAAGTAGAATATAAGTACATGCCATTACGTATATTGCGACTAACAATTCCCTGAAGGAATCCAAATGAGTGGCATCCACTTAAATCAGGAAGCAAAGTAAATTCGTACAGTAACGTGACTCATATCAGCAGGCCACGGGTTTCTTGTATCCGCGAGTGAACAGGGCGTGGGTATTGTGTCTGCATGCGGTTCACGTATTGGGCAGCAGACCTTGCCACGCAATTATAGGCGACCCAGAATGGGAACTGGGAGTCTGACTGCTTTCACTGTCCACTTGCTCTGTAAGCATCTGTCTGATATGAGTGAGGAAATGAGGTTAGCCCTTCTAGAGCAAACAGAAAAGGCGAAAATATTTGTCTCAAAATACAATGCCCTGATTTTTCTGGAGACTGTTTAAGATTAACTGAGAATACGAGATAAGCAGCGGTGTTTCAAAAAAAAATGAATGCGCAATTCTTATCAGTAAATGAAGCTAATAAATAAAACAAAAACATCCTGAAATTGTAATAACGTATGCAATTAAAATGCTAACAAATCGATGTCAGTCATTATAAACTACCAACCTGCGACAATGTTATGCAGCTAGAACAGAAGCTTGCACAAACAACTCATTCTCTTGCGATTTAACTAACGAAAGATGTGGGCTTAGGTATTGACTGAAAATTTGTCCTTGCCGGATGTATACCAGTAGTTGAAAGACAAATTTACTTTTTAAGGTAATCAATTATCGTAAAACTGGAGGTAGACTTATACCGAGCAGTACCCGGAAAAACGTCATAAAAAACCGTCTCACTTACTACACTTATTTTCCCGTCTATTATAATCCTTACTGATTTTTTCCTAATGTTTTTATTTAATTAGGGTATTTCATCTCGTCGGCAATGAAGTCATCAGACCCGGCAAAGTATCGAAGAATAGGGAGAAAGAGGGCAGTGGGGTGGGAGGCAAGGAGCAGGAAGGAATTCGGTCACGAGCTTTTGAAGGAACCATCCTGTCATTCGACTTGAATAAATTCACTAAACCATAAAAAACAAATGCAGACGGTAGCTACACACAAATATTAACCATTTCTTAAACAGTCTCATTCAAAGGTTTACTCTACATGAATATCTGCGGTTTTGAGGCAAATTTAAAGCGTTACCTGGAAACAGTACGACGGTCGATACAGTGATACCCGTAACACATCCTACAGTGCCCCAGGTGGGATTCATACGCTACTCTCCTTGAATCTTAGTGCCATTCTTGTGTATACATAACGTGAGACACAATGTCCGTTCAAATGTTTGAGTAGAAAGAAAGCTGTTTGTCATTGCAGGAGGAAGTGACAATCCTCGACCGAACAAACAGCTTCTGTCTGCGCAAGTTACGAGGTCACCAACAGATGCTCTCCACTTTCTCCGTGGGAACAGTTAAAATTTCAATACCTCACTAAACCAATTTCAGAACTGAACAGAACAAAATGGACAGTATTATTGTTCATTCACTGAATATTCATTTTTCATGCATTTAGCAACTCTTATAACCTAAACTAAAATTGACAGTGAAGTACCACTAACATTGGCAGGAAATCTTAGGATCACATAAAGCTAAGTCTATTCTCTCAGCTCCCTCAAGAGGTATGTAGTTTGTTTATGGTGTACCACGGCGTAGATATAAAACATTCTAAACAACATGCTGGATTACAGCCGACTGCCACACAGCGAGATAAAGTCAGCTTGGAGGTTACTTGCAAGTGAAGATTAAACTGTCTGCTGTCGGTACAGACCAGAGTTGTCATCTTTACGGATGCAGAGGTTCAGTGTTTAACCTCCACGGAAGCGGAGGTGGCAAAACAATTTTATAGTCAAAAAAAATAAAATCGACATAAGAATATTTTTATCACAAATTATGAATTTTCGTTGGCATCGATTATTTCTAGATAATACTGCAAGATTTTTTGGTTTCGTTTTCCAACAACTAAGTAACGCATGATGATTTCGCAAGTGCGTTAATCTAGATAGCTAACTATGCACGTGCCAATAAAACAATCTTAGACGAAGTTTTTGATACCTAACATTTCAGCCACCATTCTGTGGTTTTGATCAGAGGACTATCACGCCTTGGATCCAAGCCCATGAAAACATTAACAACCAGGAAATCTGCGCAATCACTTGAAAAATGGACTATAAAGAAAAAGGAATAAGCAGTATTATAGCTATATGTATTGTAATTTAAAATAAACCTGTTTTACTTTCGCTTTAAAACTTGCGGAGGAAGAAGCGAAATTACGACTTCAGGTGGAAGTAAGGCTCTGCAGGCAAATAAGTGCTCCCGTGACTACCAGTGAGTTTTTACTACAACGTGGTCTAATCTCCATGCCAATACAGAGTTTTAAAGTGATTCATACTCAAGATCGTAGCTACTACTGAGTGTAAAACTTTCTCTAGTCAGTTAATAATTTTTAACCAAATGTGACAGCGACAATGAGAAATAAAATGAAGTAGAATCTACCACATTCGCCTTTTTATCAAAATGTTATCCTTGTAATATGTATTATTATTATTTGCTTATGGCCTTTTAAACATCGGATGTTATTAGAGGCAGGACAGGACTGGTGGCAAGTAATGGGAAGGAATTCAGCCATTGCATTTTGAATTAACCATCCCGGCATTCGAAGCCATGTCCTCCGGAATGCCAGTTTCTTCAGGTCTAACGTTCTAGCTGCTAGTTACAATCCTATAAGGACTTAACTTTCACACAGAATACCGTATCTGAATGCTTTGAAAGAGAGAGTTGTGATTGGTGTTAGGCAGAGAAGTCAGGAAAGAAAATTTACGTTAGGGAGCCTTCTATCAAGAGGCTGTCTTCTAGGAACGTGCGAGTCAATTTATTAGTTTCCCCGGAAGAAAGTGAATGTAGAAGAACGAAACCCGTTTTCTCGATCCATGAACATTTTAGAAACTGTGGAATGGCTAACCACAGTAAGTCAAGACTGTGACAGGTAATTAGAAGATCCCATATGTGGGAGGGGGCGCAGGGAGGGAGAAAGCAAAGCATTCCCCTGTGCAACGAGAGAAAACCAGCAGACGTATACTTCACGTTGGAGAAAATCCCACATCACTCACATCTTGGCGATTATGAAAAGTGCATTAGTACGGTGGATAGTGAAATCACTTATCTCCCACTTCAAGCTTTGCCACGAACGGGCCACTTTCTACCTAGTCTTCGAGCAGTCAATAAGGACTCTTTCTTGAAATTTGTTTGATATGAGCAGACAAAGCCTTATTATAACAAGACTTAAATATCTCGATATACAAAAGGTAATTATTTACAACACTCAGAAATGAAACTAAGTGTTATTTTATGAAAATGCATAACGATTATGGCAGATTTAACTATAGTAACTGTTAATGTGTAATAACTAATAATGGTTAACTGTATGATAAATTGTATCTAAGTTGTCAAACATTTTAGTTGGCACATGTATAAAAAGAAAAATCCAGTTTTAAACGCAAAATCCTCTGATGCATGCTATAACAGAAGCTGTATGTACAAATACATGATCAGCGCTAGATAACAGTACTATTTTGCAGTTACAGATTTATACTACAATAGTTCCTCAGGAAAAAGCAATTTTCAATCAGAAATTTACCACAGTTTGACTCCAAATAACATTGCGTTAAATAAGTGATAAGATTTACCTTCTAAGACTTCTACATTAACAGAACAAAAGAAGTATGAATCTGTTAGGAATAATAAAATATGTTGGGAAGTATATATGCAAACACTGTTTGAGGGAAACGCCAGTGATCACGTCCAGAGCTTTCACGCATGAGGAGAAAGTAAATCTTAAGGGAGTAAAATCATATTATGCGAAAGATACAAGTTGGGATATCTTTCATCCGGGAAAGTAGGTTTGGTTCCTGACAGATCGGTGAGAGGATTTAATCCGCCCTTTCGAAGTGAAGGCTTAGGCAACTGTTTTAAAGGCTGTAGGAAGTGCCATAATTTGATAAAAAATCTTAGTCGGAAGATAACTTCGTCTAAACTTAGGGGATACTTTGGTTGCTTTTACCAACAGTAGAGCCAACAGGTTTCATTCCGCTTGATTTACATGTAAGCCACTTATGGATCTACTTTTAGTTAGGTTACAGCCGAAATCTTCGCAACAGTTACTGTTTCGAATGCAGGAAATGGATTGTTTTGATAAATTTTCTTGGCAATAAGTACATTAAAATTTTTTATATATATTTTAATGTCCTACTGCAAAATAAATTTACTAAACTTCGAAAATACCTAATGCCTTTATAAATTCAACTAAATTACTTGGAAATGAGAGAACTGGTGTAAAGGCTAGAATAATGCGGCTGTCTGTATTAAGCTGTCAGTTGCTTTTTACTAAGCACTCTGTGCATCTGTTGCCTTGTGATGGCTTTATTACAAATAACTTTCAGCACTCGCTTTCGATAGAGGATTTTTGTAACTAATTAAGAAAATTCGATATTTAGAAAAGTTTGGGAAAACCATGGAACCTTAAATCCGGATGGCTGCACGTGAATATGAGGTACCTACAACTGTCACTCATCTACGAGAAGTATTTGACCTTAGGAGAGGTGGTTGCTAAAATTGCTGTCAATGAGCCTTACTCTGCTACGATAAGCTGAAAATTTAAAAATGAATAGGACTGGAACAGGAAGGTGCCATTCTTTCGCTTTGCGGCGCCGTTTCCATCTCCAGATATCACACTGTTCCTGGACTATGTGATGAGGAATCTTTTGTGAAAACAAACATATACTGCAGTCAAATGCTAGAAATTAAGCTAAACGAACTGTGAAAACAATTTAAAAATCTCATTAATAAGTAAATCGCACCGAGATCTAAGTTCCCAGAAGCAGGTGTGAAGCGAAAGTCTGGCTGCAGCAGGTGTCGTCCCAGTTCCCAGAGCAGTGCGTTACGCATCGGACGCCGCCGAACCTTGCAACCCATGCCTCTCGGTAAACGCAGCTACCAGTAGCAAATACATCCAGTTTCTGATATATTGCTGCGAGTTTCAACCTCGTGTGCCATGTTTCTTCGGCTCGAAGACCGGTAGCAGTCGGTAAGCACCCATCGTCAAAGTTACCTCCTAAAAATAAAAATACCTCGCACTTAGTTGCATATTGTCCCTTACGAATAAATGTCTATGTTGAACAAATTACATCTGGATCTCGATAAAATCACGGTAATAGTTGGAACTGATCGGCTTTCTCAACGATCACGTAATCGAGTAGACTTATTACTTCAACTGTGGCAGTGGATACTTGTTCACTCCATTTAGAAGTGCAAGTTGTAGGCAACGACAAACGACTCGAAGAAGTCCGTTCACGGGAGTATACAACATTAGAAAATAGTTACTTTCTGCTTACCAGAGCCGCCACACGGTTCTGATATATAGATACGAGATTTTCCTAACTCTCGGTACTCCTCAGTCTCTGATAATTTCTCTTATTGAATTAATTACAGTAAGCGAAAGCAGCGCCAGCTCGCTAACCAGACAGACGGGACTGTAGCAGCTGGTAGACGCACTGCAGCCTCAGAAACATGCTTTAGTAACGGAAGACTGTCATGCTATGGAAGTAAAACATTTCAATAACTCGCCGACAATTTCATGTAGCGCATCGGGTAGAACAGACTGTTACTAGTAAATGATTGATTTCGCTTCTCAAAGTCAATAACATTTTCTTGGAGTTACTGTAGTGTATCATCCCGGTCAAACTGCGTTCACCTCACGAAATTCAAAGGATGCAGAGGAGATCAACGAATACACTATTTACCTCATCAAAATTAGATATTTTTTGTAAACATTCGGCGGACTTACGTTTATGAATTGCCGGTTTCGTACAATAAAAAAACATTGGCAGTGAATTGATACACACGCTGAAATTAACAAAATTGTGGCTGAAAGAGCAAACAGTTTATGGTTGGGTGTGGGGTGAGTTTTGAAATCGGCAGGTGGTGCCCCTGCATTAATTAAAAGGCCACAGGTTTAATTTTAAGTGGCGGACTTTAAGAGGTGATCAGCGCAGCAGTGAGTGGCGGGAATGACAAAAGTGGGCGTTGGCTGTAAGGTGAAAGACTGCCTTGTGATAGCTTTTTCCTGTAGCCATTGTAACATTTTCCAGCAAGTCAAGCTAGTTGTTATAAAATGCAGCATGCTTTCACTAGCGTTAAGATGCATTGTTGGTCCAGTACCAGATTGTTCAGGATAATAACCAGAGAACAGATAGGTTCCGACCTCACAAATAGTTTTAGACCTGCCAGTAGGTTTGAGAGCGTAATTCATCCGGTCAATAGAAGGACGTTTAAGTCACTTCCCAATATTACCAAACAATCCAGACACTGTGGGAGTTTTAAATTTTCATTAGTTTTCAACATCGCGGCTACGGCTATGTTGACATCTTGTGGCTGAGGGAAGGAATCTGTTACTAACTACATTGCGCCTAATATGATATCCAAAAAGGAAGGGACATCTATATAGATGCATATAGTATTTATAGGCGCAAGTAAAAACAAAAGGAGATTGGAACGTATCCTTTGGTCCGAACTTAAGTCCACTTTTAAGGAATCTTCTTTAGTGATGACATCAGCTTTGGGAATAGTAATAACGATTTCTATATCAGCTCGTTCATGAAAAACGCTTGTACACTTAAGTATTGTAAATTTGCGTTCGACATTCAACGGTGAATTAATACGGATTGCCTGTGTTAATATTTTGTTCTCTGGGTCTTCCATAACACTTTCCCCACCTCAATAGAAGATTATAATGTACGTTGCACACATGAATTCTACAGCTCTCGATCCTGCGGTGAAGATAGATCTCAAGCCGAATAAGCAGTGTTCCTCGAATCACTCTTCTGCTCGGCTCTGAACCAGACTAGTGCAATGTGTTCTGCTGACTACAACTTCTGTACACATAGGGCATTAACGTAACAGCTACTTCCTGGAGTTCTACGTGTTATCAAATGGTGGCCGCAGCTAACATTTTGCAAAACGGCATTCAGAAAACCTACACGATTCGTATCTGCAGATATTGTGCGTTGATAAAATTTATGGCAAAGTTTGCGATCAAACAATATCGACTTTGAAGTAGCGAAGGATGGTAAGCGGGTCTCGCCACGCCCTCTCGCTCTCAATGAGATGCGGCTTTCACTCACCGAGAAATGGTAGCGAGGGAACAGCGCCATTCATCACAACACTCTCCCTGGCAATGGAAAACTCCGTCACAGCACTTTAGCTAATGTATGTACAGAGAGGACCCGAAAACTGATTTCTGTTATCAAGGTTTGGGCACGCTGTCCACAGAATAATTTACGTTCCAGTCAACCTCTGCAACTACTCACTAAATGCATCAGCGAACAAGCGGCTTGCTTATAAGTAAAGCTTCTATTGATGTTTGTCTGGTGTAACATTATTGTCCAAACAATAGTAAATATTAGTATAGCAAATTACGTGTTAACACAATTTTAACCGTGAACATTCATAGTAAATGATGACTTCCAAATTCGTTTTTCTTCACTTACATCAGAAGCAGCATCAGCGGGTTTTTCTTCTGTTTAATTTGTACGTTACAGTTTTTGTTTTGGTACTGCATTGCGTTATAAATTATATTCTACTTATGTTACGTGATTAACGTTGCGCCCCAATATACTCCTCCTTCGCAACGTTTAGACTAAGACTAAGGTCGTCTTCAAGGAACTTGGCCTCCTGCTGAGTATGCTGCTGTATCTGCTGGGAAGGAGTATAATATTGGGACGCAGCGTTAATCTCGTCTCGTGAATATATTTATAACAATATGACTGCTGCGAAAACAACAAAATCTTTTATCTTCTACTTACATTTTCTAGTTTCTTACATTTGTTCTATACATTATTTCCCAGGTCAACAGTTGTAAATGGGTTTTAATACTGCAGACCTTTATTCTACTTGTTACTAACACTGCAACGAACAAAAAACAAGTGCACCGCCAGTCATTTAAAATGCATCTATTGTTTATAACACTTGACCACAACATTCATTTACTAAACATTTTTGTTTGCAGGGGTTAAAAATATAGGATGCAATGATCTAATGTAACCGAAGGAATCGAGTAGTGCCATTTTTCTGCAAACCGTTTTAAGCTTTGTAGTCGTACGTGCTTGTTATCCTTCTGTGAAAAAGAGCTTGAGGCGATAGGACGTTATAATAATAATAATAATAATAACGGGTCGTCAAAAATAAGATTATTAGATGAAAGAGGACTGGATTTTGGGAAACCATGTAAAACGGGGCGCATATTGAGCTGCGTGGCGCAGTACGGCAGCGCAGAGCAGCAGGGCAGGCGCAGCACAGAAACACAAACTGCGTCGGGCAGTCACCCGCGCATATTAGAGCGCAGTTTCGTGCGGCAGTTTACAAAGCATTGTTGTGTTTGCGAGAAACCGACAAAAAAGCGTCGTAACCAAAAACTTGTAGATGCAAAAACTCGATTTTTGATTTCTGAATCAGACGGGGATGCCGAGCTTGGAAAATTGTTATTACTTTAACAGAAGTTGAGTTAGATTAAACTATGCAAAAGTGAGTATATGAAAACAAGAAACTCATCTGGCTTTTGCAGTGTCAAGAGAATTCTCAAAAGATTATTTCCGGATGACTCGAGCGGAGATTCACGGCATAATCTAACCTGTTAGTTTCTCGAAAACGCTGAAATATCTATTAGAACTGAAGAAATCTCGCAGTATTTTCGTGGTTATTTATTTAATTATTTAGCGTTTGACGGTACATGACATTTACAAAATGTATTTCTCTTTTATTTCATATTATATTTTAAGTAAACTACATAACAGAACATAAGAAACACTTGAAACTAAAAAAGCAGTGTTCAAAAATTATTCACAAAAAACCTCAAAAAAAAGTTTCTCGGGGACACTATTGAAACATGAAGTACAAATAATAAGAAAACAAATAATGTAAAAATAGCCTAGATATCAATCTCTTTTTAAGTTTTATTATTAAAAATGAATTCACAAAGAGAAAATAAAAGTGAAAATTGTAAGTGGACAATTGTGTGACAAATAAATGCTGAATTTACTCGCCACTTGTTGGCCTCAGTGTCCAAATTTCTTGTTTAAATTTAATTTTATGTATTTATTATGACTGATATTGTGAATCGCAGGTTGGTTACGCACGAGGTCAATCAATTTTTCTTATTCCATAGTTGAAATGATTATAAGTAAAGCAAGATTATAAATAACGCAAGAAGTGTTTCGGCAAAAACCGCCACGAGTGAGCTGCGTGGCACAGTGTCTGTGTCGTGATCACAACGTGGCTCAGGCCACGTGCGGCGCAGTACTGCGCTGCCCTGTCCTGCGTCTCAATACGCGCTGTTCCGCCCAAGAGGTAGAGACACAGCAACTGTGCTGAGCCGCCTGCGTCAACTGCGCGTCCATGTGCGCCGGCCCTACTGTGGCCCTGCGCGATTGGTCACCAACCATAGTGTAGGGTTTGCTGATGCCGGCTTGTATAGCCTGCGGGACACTTTGGTATAAAAGATAGCGCACATAAGGACAGACTGATGAGTGATGCCAGTCTCCTGAATGATTTTAACGCAATGTTCCATCTCTTACTATATTGAACGAGTCTTGCCGTGGCAACATACCCATTAATACTTACATTCTCAAGTATCAGGTTCATACGTTCTTTAGGTACTTCTATTGTTCTCTCCTGTATCAAATTAACTAATAAATAATAATTAACTATAAATAACAATTAACTAATAAATAATAAAAGTGTCATCTTGTTTCTTCTTTCACTGAAATTCCTCAGCAAACTACTACCCTTATCCGCACTTCGTTTAGGTCTTTACGCATCTACATTGTAACAACGTGTAAGCTGTAATAGGAAGACCAATCAAATTGACTGAAGCGGCATGAACTCAGGCCTGATCTTAGTAAACATGTGCTAAACGGTTATATGTCCCCAGACAGTCCCGATAACAGACCTGCACCAAGCTGCAGGTTTCTCGCGCCTTAAAAACAGGACAAAACCACTGGCCCACTTGTTTTGAAAGACAGCTCAGATTGTTCAACCCACTATTATAGAAGATACTTCGTATATACGACAAGATCTTTGTCTTACATAGAGTGTCATTAACTCTTTTACTACTAGAAGCTACATAAATAACACAGCAGTAAATTACACTGACGGGAAAATAGAGGAAAGAAGGACCATTACCAACACAGAAGAAAGTTTCTTAGAACAAAGCCTCTACAAAATTCTGGCAGGAAATATTAAGGCAACCATTGCCGACAATGGCTATGACGTTCAGATCATTCAGGTCCCACATTTTTCTTCTTTCAATTGTTATTGTTATGCCCCAACAAGGATTAGAATTACATTTCAAACAGTTGCAGAGCTTCGGCAAGATCAAAAAGCCTGTACGTGACACGGCGGGTGGTAAACCGGATTGCAGAACGCCACGGTCTCGAGCCCATTCATCTGCCTGTTGCGCGCTCTGAAGCGTGAACGGCGAATACAGGTTTCACGATACAGTCTACGAGGTAGATAAACATCAGCGGCGGCTCAGAGAAATCGAGCGTGTAAACTCGCAGGGAAATGTAGGCGACGAACCGAACGGAAAGAAAGGCGCCACCAAGTGGATTGTTTACAGCCTCATGTGAGCTGAGTGCTGCAAGAGAAACTGCCATTTAAAATTTCAGGAAGGAAGGAAGCGGGGTGCCGGTGAAAGGATCACACCGCTGCCACGCCCGCTCACCAAGGTCACCCCTCTCTACCTCCGTAACCTATATCGAAACCCGCTACAATCTTTGCATCCTTTTACTAACGAGAAAAAATTAAAGTAACTGCTTGTACGGACATACTAACAGCTACTCTCATCGCTAAACTGCAGTACATCAAGTATCTGACGCAGTCCAGCCTATCCGCTGTTGCCTGCACCGTTCGACACGTGTAAGTATATGTGATAGAAGTTCGCGGCTAAACTTAGAATCACGATTGAATACTAATTACTGTCCGCAAAATAAATCAGTTGAAAACATGGCTTTAAAGCAACTTTTCGTAGGAGTGCGTCTTTCGACACCTCTAACTTCAACTTACGTTAGATTTATGATTTTTTTTTTTTTTAATTCTGAAATGGTTTCCTTTGAAACACCTAACCAAGTAACGCAGGTTCATTAGTTACTGAAGCGGTCATCTTAAAAAACAGAAAATCTTCAGTTTTGTGAAGAGTCCGTATGAAAACTTCTTCCTTTTTAAATTGGTGTTTTTAAATTTCATTTACTTTTTAAGTGAAAAAATCTATAGGCGCTTTAGGTGATTTTTGGCCGGGATTAAATTTGAGTTGGCGACTTCCCCTCACCGGCATATTATGACGTGTTGCGCGTATGATATGCGCGTTGGACGCTTTTTGGTTGGGTAAAATCTTAAGAGTTCGCATCACCAAATGCTAATGTTAACAGTATATCAGTAGCTATTAGTATAACGTGTTGCACTTAGACAGTTGTGAAAGTATAGATTATACTTGTATCTAATATATAAACATGAATGTTTGTTTTCTTGCCAATGTTCATCATGCACTTTATATACTATTTTGATGGAACTCTGCATATGTCTACTTTGAAACAAATAGAAAATTGTTTAAGTTTTATCTAAAAAAAACCTAGACCATTTCCCTCTTTCCCCCCCCCCCCTCCCTCACCCCCTCACCTTAATTTCTGTCAACGTTGTTCATACAAACCCACAGTTTTCAATCCGATTTTGATAGTACTTAGCCCACGTATTCTTCAAAACAAGGCACTCTGGTAGCTCAGCGGTTAAGGCGGTTATATCCGAAAGTTTCTCTCTCCGGTCACGGGTTCAAATCCCGTGGTAAGCAGGAATTTTTAGAAGTTGTATTTGATGATATGAGCTACGCCGGGACGTTCCGTGGTTCTGATTCCACGTTAAACTGTAGGCCCGGAAATGAATTGGCTTCTTGCCTCTGAAACAATCGCTTGGTACATCTCCTTCGGGAAGATTCGACCAATCTTTGGGTTGCGGACTAAGTTAGATTTTTAGTCTTTGAACTGAAAACTTCTTTACGCGCGTTGGGCGATTTTTGGATGGATAAAATTTTATGGGTTCGCGTCACCGACAGGCTAATGGTAATAGAGTATCTGTAGCGGTCTGATGGCTAAGTGGTTGTCTCACTGGGGAACGAAAGATCCCTGGTCCGAATCCCTGTCTCGGTGGGGATTTTCATAGATCCTTGACCTAACTTTCACCTCTATCACAGCTTACTGTGTAATGTGAAGTACGCCATAACGTTTCCGTGGTTCGGATTCCATGGTAAACTGTAGGTCCCTTGTACCTGGTAGCACTGCCGGGTTAGGTTAAGGTGGCCAAGACAGGAGCGAAATGCGCAGCCAATAGAAACCCTGTCACCAGGTCATTTACGCCCACCCTGAATTATTATTTAGTATATCTGTTGCTATAAGTGTGACGTGCTGCATGTATGATATTCATAGTTTTAAGTTTTTACTGTTGTCAGCAGTCCCAAATGACTACTTTTTTTTTTTTTTTTTTTTTGCGAAGGTAAATCTGATAAAATCTTAAGCACCACAAATTTTTCATCCCCCATCAGCTTAATGAAGAAGAGAACGACGACCTACCGCAAAACAATACCAATGTCCACTTCAAAAGTAAACTTGGTCAGAAAAACGGGGAAGTATTATTACAGGTTTTTAAATTCAGACGGGTGGAGAAAATCACCTACCTTATATGAGTCCAGATCCGTAGCAAGGTTAAAACCAATTTGTTCTGTTATTGTTATATCTAACAGTTGCTTAAATTTTATACGAAACATGAATGATTTGCACAGTTTTCTCTGAATCATTTATTTTTCTTAATTTCTTAAAGTTCTTTTAGTTACCCGAATTTGAGAATAAGTGAAGAGAACTTGTATACTATGTTGCTTGTAGCTGCAGGTTACTCGTGAGTCAGATATATTGCTTCACTTGTCACCCGGAGGAACCGGGAAGAAAATTTGTGTTTGTACTTTCGCTTTGCGTGATAGGGGAGTCGAGACATAGCCCATAACATTTGGCTGAATAATACGTGGACTTCCAACATTAACTCCATTTTCTAGTCGGACCTCCTGAGTGAACACTTGCAGTAATCGTGTTGGTATCAGATGTCTGACTCCGGTCATCAGAGATTGATTATAGCATGTCTGGACGTCTTATCTCTTCCAAGTGAGCATATCCAGTTGTATTCGCTGAAGTAGCGCAGTGAGCCGTGCAGCCTCTCACACTTTCTCCGTGATTGCATCTTCCTTTGAGCGCGGTATCCGCAATTTCAGCGACTGACGGATTAGAAGTCTGCGCACCGCGGAACCTTGGTTATTACGACCCGTGAAGAATGGACGCGCTGCTCCCCTCATTATACACGACTGGAAGCTCGCTCTCTGTCTGCATACCAATCCAGCGCAGCTGTTTCATCCTAGCTTTCGCCATCACGTTCGCCGAAAAATG
>JARYHS010001352.1:0-17824 GCA_031002005.1 Vandiemenella viatica | reverse complement strand
TGATTCGAGGAAAATCACGGAAACCCAAATCTGGATGCCCGGACGGGGATTCGATTCTCGTCCTCCCGAATGCGAGGCCAGAACGTTAACCGCACCCACCTCGCCGGTATTTCACAATCTACATGCCGTTGGTCCTAGAGGAAATTTTGGTAACTGCGTGAAAATGAGAAGAGGATTCGAAGTTGTGTTTAATATTTGTTGCAAAAGTAAGCAATTCCAGCTTGTCTCAATTAATGGTTTACGTAGTATAGGCTATGTGCTATGAGCAAAACAATATGGTACACTTCAGCTGCGTGAGCATGCCTAAGTTTAGAAAAAAGATCTTATCTAGGTATACGGTAACGCCCGAATTTGGCAGTTGGGAAAACAGATTCAACTCCCCGTCTAGCCAACCAGATTTTGGTATTTCATGGTTTCCCCGAATTCAGTCTAGTGACTTTTACGTAGACTCCTTCAAAAGGCCATGGCCGACTCCCTTCCTGTTCTTTGCCCAGTCATTTCTCGCCTATAATATGTCGACGAGGCGTGAAGACTCAAGAAAATCCTTTTGGAACGCTTGTGTTTGATACGAAATATGAATTCGGATTCTGTTGATGAACAAGAACAAAGGCAACGGATCTTCCGACATCAGGTCGAAACTTGCTGTTTCCAGCTGTTCATAACCATTTTTGTAGATGGATATATCGAATTAAACATATAAGCGTTTATTGATTAGTGTTTTATTTCAACTGGTCAGTCGCTTTAAAACTTGCGCAGGTGGCAATCGATACCGGGTGTAGTCAGAAAATGAACGGTCCAGAGTTAAGCGGTTTATCAGATTTCATAGCATTACCTCGTATGTCGCTGTTATTACAGTTTGAATTCTGTTTTTGAGCCAGATGTAAACACTTTGATGAAAAAGGAGATTAAAAATATTATGGCATTGTTGGCCGGAACAAGATTTGTTTGGCCGCCAGGTGATAAATCTCCCAAAAATACCCGTCCAGAAAGATACCCACCTGACGGATTTTGAATACAGTTATGCGCCTAAAGGACTGAGCCGCCAAATCAACTGTTTTTATTTCGGTCGGTCCTGCATACATCTTATGACAGTACCTGTTGAGTGTATATAACAAAGTAAAGTGTATATAACAAAGTAAGGTTCCTTTTCCAACTGGCATTTTTGTTTCCGTTTGCTAGTGCTGAAATGATCAGTACATAAGATTTTTAATTTAAAAAAAACTTTTTCTGTCATACGGTGCTGGCTAAGTTGTTACAGTGTTTCCGACGCAAAGTATTTGCACATGGTACTGAAAATATGCTACATTTGGCATGGAATAGTCACATTAATTTATGATGAGTCATTGCATATCGTGGTTCATTGATAATAAATATATATTATAAAAGTAAGTGTACAATGTGCGTGCCGCTAAAACTCAAAACGAGTCCGTACGATCAAGGTTTATGTGTGGTAGTCCTCTATCCCTTATCCATGAAGAAGGTTTCCGTTTGTACTGAAGGGCATGATTTTGAAGATAGAAGGGCTGGAAGTTTTCCTTTACAATAGCGAGAAAATGATACAGTCGAAGAGCGCGAGGCATTTTACATTGCCAACGAACGAAACAAAAAGAACAGCGAAAAAACGAAACAGTCGAAGCGCGTGAGGCATGTTTATGTGCTCAGCTAACGTGAATGAGCACCGTGAGAAGCAGAGAAACCGAAGAACAATTAAATGAATGAATTCAAGAATCACTTCACCAGAAGATGGGCGACGGAGTTACAGATCGCCGAAATATCGTGTGGAGACACCTTGATAACTCGGCTAGTCTCCCCAGAAAGACTAGATCAATTCTCAACGCCGCGCCCAGAAAAAAATTGTTCTTAGCTATACTGTTGACACTGGAATGTCGATGACGCGAACTCATAATATTTCATCCATCTAAAAATCGCGCAACGCGCCAAAAAAATTTGAATTAAAAAAAAAAGTGAATGGCATTGCGTTGCTTTGCCGCCAAGTATTTCACTCGCAAGTGGAGGCCACCAATTACAAAATTCAGATTCGATTAATATAATGTTTTCAAAGCAGTAACATCCGCTTCTTCGGCGTTATCGAGTAAATCAGCCTTAAAAATTCCGTTGCGTTCAAACGGTTTCTACGTTAGTCAGATTGGAAGGGGCGAGTGTCACAACGTGTGAAACTCTCTGCTTCATAAGCCCGTAGTTGCCGGATCGAATCTTGCTGCTGGCAAAAGTTTTTATTCAAATGTATGTACCGATAATTCGCGGCCATCTGTTTCAACAATTAGGCATATAATAAACTTTTCAAATGCCGTTTGCTGTGGAAAAACCGTTGCTTTCGAACACGATTATGCTGTTCGTGAACAAAGTAATATTTTTAGTTGTTTCATGGAAATAATTCTAGATGTAAAACACAATATCAAAAACAACATTCAAGTGTGTACAATTCACTGGAAATTTCTGTAGATACTAGAAAATAATTTACGATTAGCGAGATGAAGTAGCCGTAATCTCGCACGAACCAGTGGGGTAGTTATTAAAAAAAAAATATATATAACATTGTTTAAACTGCTTGTAGGGAGTTATCTGTCTACACATTTGAATAAATACATAAAAAAGTCACCAACAGCAAGATATGATCCACTGACGAGGGGTTTACAAAACAGAGAGCTTGTTTCAGCGCCATGCAGGTCTTGAAATGTACTTAACGTAGAAAATACGGTGTTACTACACAAGAATCATTCACTTTCAAAATCCGATTTATTCAAAGGTATTACACTTAAAAATATTATTTATATATGAAAATTACCACAAAATCTTCAAGTTTGTACACCAGGAGGCAGTGTTGGTGATGATGACCTCGCTTTCTTACCCTGGCCTCCCAGGTCGCCGGATTTATCGCCGTGTGACTTCTTCCTTTGGGGACACATTAAGGACATTAACATCTGGTTGTTGTGGGCCATTTCCTCAATTGCGATAAATAATATTAATACCGCCATGCCAAATACACCACAGTAAACACACACGGTAATTATCGTAAGAAAGTACAACACAGAATAAATGTTAAATTCAGTGCTCAGTGCAAGTGACTTGATACTCACAAAAATGAAGATGAAAAATGATATTACCGGCATAATCTATACCAAATACTGTAATTGATTGAAAATTAACGAACCGCTGAAGATGCTTCAGATATGAAGTGAAACGCGTTCGGTGAAATAAACAAATATTCAATTGCATAGGCGTAATTATTCATATAAATATAAATATTATTAAGGACATTGTTTACGTATCCCCACTACCGAAAAAGATAGAAGAACTGAAGAAACGGAGCAGTGATGAATTTATTTATTTATTTCTCGTGTCCAGGACATAACATTCCAAGTTGAAAAAATAAAATAAATAAAAAATAATTAATTAATATTAAACTTATGGAATATAGAACACAATTAAATGGAGTGTGACCAGAATTCCGCAATCCTGATGGCCTTCACATTTGCCCTAAAAAGGTCGTCGATAGTGCAGGTTTCAGGTAGATTCCTGCATACCAGAAGATGTTGTGGGTCCTGCAGCTCACCACATTAACATAGTTCGTTTTCAGTAGTGTAACCACAATTTTTTATATTAGATCTACATCGGGACACTTCAGTTCTTAATCTATTTAATACCTTTCATATGGCATATGGCTGATTACTTTGATGAACATTGACGCGATTACTATACAAAATGTGTGGATTGAATTGAACTACCACCTGGACGCGTGACCAAGGGGGGAACACGTAGAAAATTTGTACAGTCAGCATTAAACTTTGATATTTTGTGGTTATTTACATATATCAATCATATTTGTAAGTACAATACTTTGGAATAAGTCTGGTTTTAAAAGTGAATGATTATTTTGTTGTTACCTTGTATTCAAACAGAACGCAATATTTCAATGCTGATTTTTTCGACAGTGGCTAAGAAGCGCATGTTACTGCTTTGCCACATTGCACCTCTGGCCATGAGCTTTTATTATACATTTTATGATTCGAATGTGAAGTTATCAGCAGACTAACTGGGCAGGGAAGAGAATCTCTTTCGTTTTACCAGAATGTTTCAAGCAATGAAAATGGTTATATATGGAAACCGATGAATGTATTACCACAAAGCATGACCGGGGAGGGGGGAGGGGGGGATACAGTTTCGATAGTCCATCTCATTTCATTCCACTATCAGCCTTTATCCCCCTTCGTTTGCAACAACACTCAATGACGTTTTCTAGTAGTAATACGTGAAGGACTAGATTAAAGTGGATGACCTAAAAAGATATTCCGGCAGCAATCTCTTTACTGGAAGAAGAAACTCTGAGAGGCATTTGGGAAGAGTTCCACTATATTATGGACTTAGTCATTTGTGAAAAAGAAGGTTGTACACGGCTTTTAACTAACTAACTTAGTCCGCAACCAGAAATTTATCTGGATCCTCCCGTAGGAGGATACTAAGTGATTGCGTCAGAGGTAGGACAGCCAGTTCCACTCCTCTGAGACCTACAGTTTAAAGTGGAGTCCGAAACAGGGAACATCCTGGCGTAGCCTATACGATAAAAAACAACTCTTAGAAATTCTAGTCCCACCGGAAACTGAAACTGGGACCGGAACCCTAAGTTTGAAAGCGACTGAGCTACCAGACCGCTCCACGGGGCTTTTATGAAATACTTAATAACGCTTGCTTTACCCTGAATAGGTTGGTGCAGTTATAGATTGTTGCCATTCAGAAATAACCGTTCCTTAATACGTTACAGTTTTAAATTAATCACCTACAATATTGAGTGTCTAGATACCAGTTGTATTCAAATAAGAGACTGACCGATGCTTATTAAGTAAGATGGATTATAAACAGGCGAAATTAACATTTTCTTGCTTATAGATTTACACCTCGTCTACGATTAGATTATTAAATGCAGTTGTGAGCTTTCCTGACAGGTTCGACCAAATGTGAGCTACCAATTATCTTGGAAATGGTCAGCCAATTGAGTGCTAACACGCTGTTAGCGGATGACGCCGTATTATTTAGACGGGAAGGGCCCAACACATACAAGATAGTATCTATCACAATTTTCAGGCATATAACCGCCGAACAAATTGGGAGGTTTTATTACAACAACTAAAAAATAACTGTTCTGGTAGAAATACTATGAATTTAATCAATACCGTTCCTTGAAACAATTTTCATTCATACAAGTTTGAAATAGATTTCAAAATCTATTTTAGCTTCTGTACAGAGAGTATGAACTCGCGGAATACAACCTTCTCCAAGCGGCCGCCCTGCCATGCTACAATGCAGACACCTAATAAACAATCGCTGCCTGCAGAGCTGTACTGGCCAGCGTCAAAGATTGTTACTGAAATATACCAACACTTTGCTACACCATTTGAATCGGCGTTTTTAGAAATGGCGTGGTCGACATTTTTTTTTTTTAATTGTCTGTCTGTTCAGGCATTTTTTGTTGCTTGAGGATAGAGTTATCAGTTTCTTTCGAGAAGGCATAGTGGAACATGTTAAGGTAACACACACTTCAAATGAAAATACCATATAAAGCTAAACAAAAATTTCTAATAAGGCTTAATTTTTGGTATTACATTTGGTCAGGTACACCCATTCAAAAAACAGTGATTCATTTCCTAAACAAACTACACCTTGTGGAAAATCAACAATATTAAAAATCAAGTTACAAAGTTTTGTTACAATTATTCAGGATTAATAATAAATACATCATAATTCATGTTAATAATAAAAAATGATTCTCGGGTTAGTGATAATGTTACACAGTGTAAGCATATTGCTTTTTATTATTTTACCCCTCTCTTAAATGGGATAGTATTTCCTACACTTCATCTAATTAAAAGGGAATTTAGCTAGTGAAGTGAGAGCAAAGGAAAAATCACTTTCAAACGAAACACACAACATATGATTCGCTAAATAATTTATAACCTATCTGCAAATTGAAAATACTTCACTTTTTCTTTTGTTTATTGACAAAACATTTGCCAGTTCACAATTTTATATCGCTTACTTTTCTCACACAATTATTGTACACTAAACTTTTTACAATAATTCACAGTTTACTGTTAGCGAATAAAGCGAGATACTTCTTTTTGCTTTCTCCGCCATATATTCTTCTCGAAAACCACCAAACAAACAAAGATACTCTATTTCGATAATATTCTCGGTCATAGATGCTAGAACACTTTCTTAACTACATACATCATCTGCTTCATACTTCTAACTTATTAATAAGAATAAAAGTACACGTAGGGAAACCTGGTTTCCTTACAACAGCAAATCTGGCGAGGGTTGGGTCATTTGAAGAAACCTTTGCGGCATTCGGCTGGACTGGTTTGGGGACACAATGAAAAACGCAAATCTGGATGGCGAACAGAGATTCGAGCCAGCGTACTCCCGAATGCGATGCCGGAGTTTTACCGCTCACCCACCACGCTCGGCGCGAAATTAAGTGAACCCATGAACTTTCGCTTTCTTGAGTGGGCACGGCGGTTGTTTGTGGTGGAATGCGGAACATATGAGGGCTGTGCAGCGGTGTGGGATGAGGGCTCTGACATTTCGATCTTGACCCTCGTCCCGTAGGGTCGCTCCCGGCGAGAGGTGCCACTGTGTCCCGGCCTTCCAGAACCTCCCGCCGAACTTTGAACTATGGGAATGAACTGTGCTATTACACACCGCGCCGCCCTCTAACCTACCGCCGCACCGGAACGGAACGAAATTCCGGCAAAGTCGACAGTGGGCTGCCGGCCGGACTGTATGGACAAGGTGTCACCCACACGCAACAGGTAGGGCAAGGTTCAGAGGGAACGTACGCATCCCGGAAGAACACGGGTCAGCTATAGGTCATGGTCCTGATTAGTGCTGCGAACGAGGCAGTTTTTTTCCGGAGGAGTTGTTCGCACTATTTCAGTCGGTGACCTGCAGTTACCTCCGAATACTCAAGCAAACATCACGGAGGTATTATTTCTTACGTGATCTCAATTTTGTAAGTGATGCTACATCATATGTGGTGTACGCATTATTATAGCGAACGCTTTGTTGCTTTAATATTTTAGAAAAATGATTTAATACTAAAACAAATCTTCCCCCAAAGTAATTTTTTTTTTCAGCAGGGGTATTTTGTGGTATCATAATGATATTGTGTAATCTTATTTTAATTGATTTTGATTTTAAGAGATTCTTGACTTGGTTATCCCTGATTGTGTGTTGGGCCCTTTTAGAAGTATATCAAAAAACTTTCAGGTGAATCCATACTAAGGGAGCGTGCATAAACCACGTAGCTCCATTTTGGCCTCCTGTGAAACCCCCCCCCCCCCTCCCTCCACGTAGCCCTACGTGGCTTTTGCCTCTACACCCCCCCCCCCCCCCCCCCATGTAGCACGTAGCTTTTCCCCCTTTTGATTCCAGAAGACATTTTGTTCTGTTTTCTCCTGTCAGACTATTGTAAATTGCATACAAAGATAATTAAATGAAGGAAATATATTCACATGCTGTTGTGTGGTCTGTTCCTCATTTTAACTGTGAAAAATGTTAGGAAAGCTACGTGGCCTGGCTTGGAACCCCCCTCAACCCACGTAGCCCAGCGTAGCCTTCCAGCCAACCCCCCCCCCCCTCGTCCGAGCCACGTAGTTTGTGCACGATCCCTAATATATCAGCAATTAATTGAGGTATCCAGAAATGAGGAGCTAAATACAATGTTTGAAAAGAATACTACAAATCTGGGTTGCTAAAAGAAATACCAATTTTATATCCTGCGCTATGGGTAACTGTAAAGAAGCTTTTGATTGTTTTTTTTTTTCCTTCCTATTTAGTAGAACCTCGATTTGGTGCAGTTATGAACCTAGTTATAATAGACAGAAAATTGACAAAAAAGAAAAAAAGAGTGGAGCTAAAATATTACAAAGGGGCGCAAAAGTAAAAAAATTGTTTTTTGGCGTTCGAGGAAGTTTTGTCACATGAAGAACTAATAGCAAGAAATGTGTAACTCCAGGGAGTTGTGCTGCTTACCTACATACAAAGTTTTAATATTTTCTGATACTCGTCAGGTTTTAGCAAATTTTCTAAATTAAAATGATATAGTTAACTACTTTGGATAGTCAGCTTGTTGTTAAATGAAAAAATAATTTTTTAGTCGGATAGATGATGAGCTATACAATCTTGTGACCATACACTAATAACAAAGAAAAGTAGCATTTCGATTCGCTAATTTCTACGGCTTGCACATTTTTTTGTTGGATGTTTTAGGCTCACCTGTTTGTTGTATTGCAACGACATTCAGAAAATATTCTTTGAATAAGTTCTGAATAATGTCTGCAGCGAGACTATGACGTTCTTTAAAAACAAAACAGAGGGGCTTAGACTCAGACCACAGAATCACGGTAAGAGCTATCGTGCGTTTCTGTCGTTAAAATAAAAAGCAACGACGACCCCTACTGGGATGTTTGTGGCTCACAAAGCCCTCACCCCGGTGGCTGAGTCTCTAAGGGCAAAGGCTACCCTCTCTGTGTCCTGATGCAGTTTTGCTGTTTTTGTCTTTCAAACGGAGTTCCAGATTTTTCGGATACAGTTGCTTTGCGCAATAATGTGTCCGTTTCTGTCTACAGTAATTCCTTTCCTGAACTTTAATATTTTACTACACAAATTATGATCAAAACACTTTTAATTAAATCACAAATACATTGGAATAGTGTTGTACAATGAAACAAAACAAAATTCCGTAAAGTTGTTCGGATCTTAATAAACATGTCTCGTTAGCAGTATTGATATCATACAGCAACAAACGATGACCAGGAGATAACGTAAATAATTATATCTCATTTATGTGAATTGCTGCTTCTTACTACTTCCCATTGATAAAATTTATTGCTAAACCATTTGAATGATAACTTACCACAACGTAGTACATTGGTTTTTAGTCTGAAACAGTCGTTTACCATCTTCGAAAAATTAAAATTATTTTACAGCAACATTCGGCACATTAAAAAATGGTGATTTATTCTATATTTCACTCAGGCATAAGCAAATTTCTAACAGTATCTTCAATATCTTTAAGATATTGCACCAGAGGTGTAATTTATTGGTATAGAAATTTTTGTCCTCGTAAATTTCACAACTTACTTTGATTACGCTTTTTGGCTTATCACCGTTGAAGTACTAACAGCTCGTATAGTATCAGAATGGTGATCAGGGAACATGAAATAATAAAGTTATGGAGTTTTGTAGGAACCATACAGACAATTTCTTGTTACGACTGGGAAATCACTAAAAAGCGAAGTCTGGATAGCTGGACCGGCGAACGAAACCGAGATCTTGAGAATATCAGGCTTTGTTCAAAGTAATTCTTGTCAGAGGCGAAGATCTAGAATATTTGGGACTTCGAAAATTCAAGCACCATTTCGATTTTTAACATTTCTTTGGTTCATCCGTCTATAGCAAGAGATATTGCTAAGTTTTCTTCCATTTTTCCTCGTTTTCTTTATGAATGAAAGGTCTTACTTCGTAGATTTATCTTACTCGATTTTCTTGTAACTTAAAAAAGAAATAGCATACTGCCGAATCATTTAACTATTCTTTGTTATTGATAATGCGTACAAAAGGCTTCGGGGACCAACTACACTAACAAAACAGACCAATACACGGTTCCCTGTAGCTTTACTACTCTTATCAGATAAACAATTTGCGATGTAAGCAGGAGATTTTTCGAGCAGAGCATGTACCTACGATAAACGGGTTCAAGGAACTTTGAGGCAATCATCCCTCTCATTTCAAGAAACTTTCCATTACTAGCTTCCTGCAGTCACTTGATGAAAGCCACAACACGACAACTGAAACGTTAGGTTCTAAAAAAATCGACTTTAATCCAACAAGCAAACTAAGAGAATACAAGAAGATTTTTTTTTGTTTTACCTTGGCAGTCTTCCTTTCTTCCTACTTTCTTGTTTGTCCTGAGCTACAAAAAATTTAGGCAGTTAATGTGTTAGAAAATAGTAGGAACTCTTAATCTTTTTGTTAGAAATGCATTTTCTTCTATTTCATACAATCTTCCAAATACAAGGTATCTGTTTTATACTATACACTAATAAGAGTTTTTTTTCGAGGAAAGAAATTTATTTAATGAGGAATGTTCGTAGATTTTGTGTAATGCTTGTTGGAAAATAAGAAGGAAACAGGGAAGATGTTGCCAAATCGTGAAAGTTGACAGAACGCGTCATTTCCACAAATTACAGTCAGGAGAAGGGTAAGGACGTTCTCAAGCTTAGATATATAATTGGGTAATAGCCGTGCAAGGATTTACTTATATTTTTATGGCTTTTCGTCACGTCTACGTTGAAGTCATTAGAGGTGGAAAAGGTCTAAGAGCAAGGAAAGGGAAGAAATTCTGCCGTGGCCTCGTGAAGAAACCCCTTCCAGCATTCGCATGGAGTGATTTTGGGAAACTATGGAAAACCGAAATAGGAATTCGAACTCGCGTCCTCCGTAATGCGAGGCTAGAGCGTCACCCACCATGCTCGCTTTTACTTCTATTAATTTCTCTTAAATAGTATTTAAACAGAAAACACGTGATGGTAAGGACGTGCCGCTCTTTGTAAGGTTGTAACTGAGTGTTCTGTCCGAAATAATTTTGACACAGGTGTCACCTAAGTTTATGGAAGAAGGTTTTCAAAAATAAAAGATTTTATACCATCAGTAATTCTATTTTTAGGGCTAGACACTTCATCTGCCTCGAGATTAATTGAATCGCTAACTGCAGCAAGGCAACAAGTCCATGGTTTCGAAAATGGCTTTTTTCATTAAAACTGTTTTCCAGATACAGGGTGCATCGTTTACTGTAGAAAGGACACTTGTCAGCCCAATAGAATAGGCATGGCAACGCCTTTAATTTTCCGTCTACTGCAGATAGGGAACCAGTCCCGGACAAGTTCCTTTTCTGCATTAAACGGCCTTACTGTTGGTGCGCGTTGGCATGAAGAGGAGGGGGGCAAGGGGACAAATGAAGTCTGTGCTAAATAAATACACAAAAAATAACGTTGATAAAGATGTAAGAAAGTCACACATTTTTTGAGATAACTGTTCGGGCCAAAATAAAAACAATACTACGGTGAGAATGATGAAGTAACTGTATAAGATAAAGAGTTAAACTTATTTTCCTTGTTGGAGGGCAATCTTTTATGCTCAAAGATAGGGATTTTGGTATTATTAGAGGAAAGAAGAAAAAAAGGGGGGGTTAGGGCTTAAGGGCGAATCGACGGCGGGGTCATTAGCGCAAACGAAAGGTATTGAAACACAGTTAAGCCATTGAAATTACCTACCAAGAATGCCTATACTACTGTTGTGCCCATCAATAATAAATAAATGAATGACATAGGGAATACTATGGTTTACATACTTAAAGAGGAGATGGAGTTTTGGAATCCCATCATTTCATAAACCATAACAATGGCATCTTTTATGCGAAATTGGCAATGAATATGAACTTCAACTTTCAAATGACATTCTTACTGTATCTCTGTAGTAATAAAATGAATTTTTATTGAAATTTGATATATTTTTTAAAAAAAATTCACATAAAGTTTCTTTTCAAAATCTTGTTTACGGCAGAAGTGAAACATGTCCACAAGACAGAAAAATCTGCCACAGCTTCATTATCTGTTGTTCGGAACTTTTTAAAGCACATACAATCAAAGGGTTGTATGGTTACTTGATAATGAAATATAAACAAACAAAAACTTATCATATGTCAGGTTGTATTCAGTTTTTTGTCTCTCCTGTAAAATTTAGAAATGTGGACGTTAACTTTCTGCATTTAGCGATTAAATTGTGGATAAGGAATGGGATCAAGAGACTGGAAGGAATTTTGCCATGGCATCTTGAAGTAACCATCCCGGCATTCACGTAGAGTGATTTTTTGAAACATTGGAAAACAGACGGTTGGGTGGGGATTCGAACGCTCATCCGTCCAAATGCCATTCCTGAGTCAATAAATCAAGCTACTTCGTCCAACACAGTAGTGGAAGAGCTTAATGTATTTGTATAGTCAAACAAATCAATATTGTCATTGTCTGAAAGCCGCACTGCTCCGTCCCACCAGCCAGAACATACTGTAGTGTAGAACAGACCATCTCTCCAGCTGCCTTCACGGATCCAGGTTGTTTTCTTGCGTTGTTTGTCGAGAGACTCGGCGAAATGAAATGAATTCGGGGCTGCAGCAAAACATAAGCAAAACCCGGGTGTCTTCCCTTTGTATCACACTTAATCTAGTATCATTGCGTTTACAGTATCATTTGTTTTCGCGTCTCAGTATTCGACCTATAGGGAGATACTTCTACCAACTTCAAACTAATTTTATGGAAACGAATTGTATGCAAGAGGACCTCCATGACAGAATTGAAAAAAAAAAACCTTTTACTAACGATTACTCAGTATTCTGTCGTCACATGTAACACCCAATCATTTTTATTATTAATGTACTATTATTATTAACATTAATTTGTTTTACATTCGTTAATAATAAGAATCCAGAATAATTGTACTGTTTGTAACTTCATATGTATTATTACTAGGTTTCCACAGACTGTAGTATATTTAGGAAATATGTTAGCATAGAGTGTGAGTGGAGACTTTCCTGGCGTATTGAAGAAATAAATTCATCATAGCATAGTTTTGGTATGTAATTTATAATAATAATAATACTTAATTAAAATTGCAATGGAACTCACGCTCCGGTGGCAATCTTCCACCTTTCCTTCACCTACCTACATTTCCCCTCTACAAATTTCAACTTTAAATTCTTTCAGCGTTTTTGTTAAATTATTCATCATTTCTCTTGGTAATTTATTCCAATCGCTGACACCCTTACCTAAAAAGAGAATCATCCTATATCCTTGTGCACGAAATCGAGTGACCTTATATAATAATGACCTTTCCGTCTACAGGCTATAAAGCAAAAAGATGTAAGATAATAACTTGCTTAGTCATTCGTTGCTTTAAAACTTTATTTTGAGGTTCTCTTGACATATTATCAGATAAGCGGATCTTTACCTGAATGTAATCGCTTTTCACTAGTAT
This sequence comes from Vandiemenella viatica, assembly GCA_031002005.1. Lineage (NCBI taxonomy): Eukaryota > Metazoa > Arthropoda > Insecta > Orthoptera > Morabidae > Vandiemenella > Vandiemenella viatica. Next base: position 4,717 of record JARYHS010001352.1, on the reverse strand, counting down.
ATTTCAGTGACGTACTGTATGCTTTAAGGCTCGATTCAACAGACCTTACATGCTTCGACAAATAATCATTTTTAAGTTAAATTAATAAAGCCATCAAACTTATCTCATTAAAATATGACACTTATGATTAAAATAGACTGTGGCTCCAAAAAGCTTTACTATGGTAAATAAATCTTTCTACCTTCAAGGACAAATGATGTCTCACGTAGTAAATTCAGCCACTTTTAATTTTTTGATTGTCTGATCGGTTTTACTATTCTGTTAGGGCTTTTCTAACTCAAGAATGTGTCGTTTTAAAGTAAATGATTATTTTTGACGATTTTAAACAACTATAATTACGAGATATTACTGCGATCAGAGTTCCTGCATGTTCATTAGTTTAACTGCTTGGCAAACTCTAAAATAACACTGCTAAGTATTGCATTGCAAGATCTAAGAAATATTTATATACGGTTTAAAGAAATAATTTAATGTTTTCTTTTAAATCTTGGCTGAAAAGATATTTTCTGTTAGATATCGTTAATGTCAGTAATAAAAGTAGTGATGGAGTTTAGTCCGAATATTAATATCAATTAAATGATGTGGAAAATGAAGCATGTGATTTCTGCAGGATAAATGATCTACGGATGGATTTTTCAAGATGAACAAGATGTAACTAGTACCACGCATAACAATTACATAAACAAGAGCGGAAACACAAATACTGTTTTCATCCCATTAGTCGCCGATAAGTACGTATTAATATTGAAACCCATAGAGAGGAAAAGAAATATGATGATAATATGTCAATAGTAAGAATTTTAATGTTAATAATAACTTTTAATAATTATTGAATGGTGCGTTTCCTAGGACTCAATCAATCGTGCTTTGTCAATATTATCTACCGCACGCAGAAAACCAACGCTTGTAGGATAAATAACATTCTGCGCTAATTCTGACAACATAACTGCATTAGTACCAATAACGATATCCGTACAACAAGAGGATGCGAACAGATATTTCACCACACAAACAAAAGTGTTTTGTCTGGTACCTATTAAATTAAACATGAAATTTATGTTGCACTGTTTACGGACTTTGAAGCGCAATAACTGAGCTATTTCCATGGAGTTCATTGTTTTATAATGGAAAATATGACCTGCGTAATCGGAAGGAAAATTAATTAGAATTGTTTGATAGGCTAGTTCAGCATACAGTGTAAAAATTGAGACTTCTATTTTGGCATCATTCCATAACCGTGCGCTTCTAAGGAGGTGGAAAAATTGAAGAATGTTTTAGGCTGCCTCTTTTCACAGCCGCAAAATATTAGTACGTTAACACGTTTTTCGTTGAGTCTCAGTTGAACATATTCATTGTTTAGCGAGTAAGAAGTAGAGGTGATTATTATAAAATCACTTTAGTATATAAAATTATTTCGGGCTCTAATTTCATTAATTACGGCCTAGCCGAAGATAGTAAAATAATAATTAAAAAGCAATCACATCACAGTTTTTTACTCCCCAACTGAGGCTTCGAAGCAGCTTTCAAAACTATCAAGGCTCTGTGTTTTCATAAAACCTTTCGGCTGAATACATTACACTTTCTATGCCTAAGCATGGAGAATGCAAGGTTTTGTATGGTCTTTGGTGTTAGTACAGTGACCAGTATATTACCTCTGACCTAGGTCCACGATTGTTTGAATGGGTGACAGACTGTCTCCAGGCAACCTAGACGATGTCATCAATGTCCAATTAGTCTGTGGATGCCGGATGCAATTTCCGGTGGCGCTCAAAGCGATCACTCCCTGACGAGTCTGGAGTTTTCAGTGGCAAAATGCTCAGGCAAGTAGCAAACATATAGTATATGTTCACAGTGGTGTAGAATCGTAGCTCCTTGGCCACCACGACAAACGGTACATTGTTTACAGGTACTACCTTTATCAGTAAGTCTTCCCGATCATTGTCTGATGGTGATTAGTGGTATTCTGTAGTATGAGAGAGCCTACATACTGCATATTCCGAAGAACGACTAGTGTGTATTAAAAGTGCTACGCGCATATACAGGCCGCCATGACATAATTGTTTTGGAAATGTTTTCGAGATTAACTAAATAAGGGCTTCTAAACCTTTTAAGGCATGTGCTCTCCCCCTCAACTATTTTTTGAGTTTACGCCTCCCTATCCTACATTATTATATTAAAATACAAATAAAACATCTTTATCGTTTAAGTAAAAAAAAAAAAAACTTAAAATTTATTTTATAAAGTTTTCCTAAACATCATAGAGCACAAATACGATAATTTGATTAGCTAGAGAGATGGTTCCAACAAACCAAGTCATAAATCATCAGAAGAAGAGAAAACAGAACTTCTGTGATGTTTTATAAGTACGTTTGGAAACATTTGTTATATAAACAACCGATTTTCTTTTTTTTTAGGCTCTTATAACCATAGAAAAGCTTTTTGGGCTTAGAAAAAAAAAATTAAACTTCTGGAGCTTCAAGACAAGGTTACAATTAACAAAAAAAATTGAGAACGCGTTTTGGTTTCTTGGAAACGGCCATAATATGATAATCGCGTTATAGTACTTAAAAATCAAACAATAAAAAAAAACAGTGGGTTGTGTCTATTAAAAAAGGCCACAATGCGAGATGCGCGTTTGGTCAAGGTCACATTCTCCACACTTGATGACTCACTTTTTTTTCGATCAATGATCGTTTACGGTGTTTAAGGATAACAGACGTAGGCAGTTCTATCATTACCGTGGCGCCAAAATCTGATGATGAATTCTTGGAGAACTCGACGAAATAAATCGAAAATAAAGAATAAAATGTTTTGATATCTCGCTTGGTTTTCGAGATATAGCATGTTAAAAATCAGCCATAGGTATAGTTCCTTCTGCTTTTGATGCATTTTCTTCTGGTCCAGGCCGTATTTCAACCTAACAACAATCACTAGGAAGAAAATAAAACACCTATAGTGCATTTCCACCATGTAGATATGATGGTTTTGGTGAAAAAAATTTTTTGGTCCAGGCCGGATCTCACCCTAACCTCATCACTTTTGAGATACAATATCTCGAGAACTAAGCGAGATATCAAAAAACTTTATTGTTTATTTTCCATTTGTCTCATCGAGTTACGTAAGAATTCATCATCAAATTTGGCTATAGCGAAATTTTTCTTCTGGTCCAGGCCGTATTTCAACCTAACTACGTCAATTTTGAGATACGATATCTCGAGAACCAAGCGAGATATCAAAAAATTTTATTCTTTATTTTCGATTTGTTTTGTCGAGTTCTATAAGAATCAATCATCATATTGTGGCGCCACGGTAATGATAGAATCCCCCAGACGTATATAACGACTACGCGAGTGTTTATGTAAATATTAACGTATTTTTGTATGAGTAAATACATATAATAATAGTATTGTTTTATGAGCATTCTTGGCAGTAAAGAGAGAAGCGGGCCATAGAAGTAACGATGACAGATAGATTATATTCTAACAAAAAAAGGAGTGGACAAAAAAGGGATGATGCATTTTTAAGGCGGTGGTGGAAGCTGCAAAATAATGTTGGACTTTAAGTTACGAGAAGTATAATTGTATTGAGGAATAAAATAAGCGCAGTAGAATAATATAAAAAGTTGTTGAATAAATGGGAAATTTACTGAAAAGTTAAGTAATTAATGTTGATGAATAAATGTTAGATTCTCTCATAGTATACTAGAGTAGCATATGGTGAAGTATGATCATTTTCTTTCAGATAAAAGAAAATACTATTCGTAGAAAATACGAATGAAGGGATTATGTAAAAAGTTGATATAGAATAACAGACGGTGAAGAATACCGTCTTTACTAAGAAGATACGAACAATGGGATAAGAGGTAATGTGAAATAATAGTAATTGCAGCGAAACACTGTCTAGAGTAAATATACATGTGTGGAATGTTTATAAAAAGTAGGTAATGTTAAAAGACTCTTTAAAAACAATAAAGCCAGAGAGCAAAGGTTAACATATTTACGATAGAAAAATTATCATATCCTTACTATGACATGGTTATATATAAAATGGTGTGAAATATAACATCAGGGTTACCATTTGTCGCTGTAACATGCTGGCGCTCTATTAAATTAAGGGGTTCCGATTATTAATTCCGTAGCACTCCCAGTGTAAGAGGAATGGGCAGCAGTATGTTTCCTTCATGAGCCTATTTCTCTCCGTGCAGTATTTTATCCTTTCCTGCTTCAAGGCTAACGGAAAAAAGTATTTATATTGATATGAATAAATAACTCATTTACGTTTTACACTACTATTGTAAATTCTCCACATTGCTTAGCCTATAAATAATACATCGTGATATCTGGTAACGGTGCAAATCGTCATCGTATTATCATACCAACATAACATCGCCAAAAAATTTAATTACTGAAAATTATTTTCATTCTAAATTTTTAATGTTGGTAATAAAGAAACAATCCGCTGAACTTATTTCATTGTTTTAACCACCTCAACCTTCCTCTTCCTCTACAGTTCATCACTTGTACTCAGTCATTCACCAGCAAAGCAACTTCGTCCTAAAAAACGATTCACCATCATATCTTTTACGTTTACAAAATTTTTCCAACAACTTTGTCCTTCACTTGCGGTTCATTAACTTATCAACTTCATATCCAACGGCTCCAAGCAGTTTTCAACGTAATTTCCCAACGCTACATTTTTCTGCTTTTTACTTTTTGGC
>JARYHS010001347.1:0-13755 GCA_031002005.1 Vandiemenella viatica | reverse complement strand
AAAAAAACTAAGGAAAGCCATTTATGGGCTAAAACAGTCATCAAGAATGTGGTATGATAAGGTAAATACTTGTTTAATTAATATTGGATATTCAAAGTCCAAATATGAACCTTGTTTATATATTAAGAATAATGGTAAAAGTATAACCATAATTGCATTGTATGTTGATGATTTTTTTGTTTTTTCAAACAATTGTATGAAACAAATAAGCTAAAATCTGCATTAGGATCTCAATTTAAAATTAAGGATCTGGGGCAAATCAAGCAGTGTCTTGGTATGTCTGTCTGTTATGATAAACAAAAGGAATTTTAACTTTGGATCAAAGTAATTATATTGATCAGTTGTTACTAAATTTAATTTAGTTAATTGTAAGTCTGTTGACACGCCAATGGAACCTGGATTAAAATTAGCTAAAGATGAGAATTGTGATAAAAAATTGCCTTATCAACAATTAATTGGCTGTCTAATGTATCTAGCAATACTTACCCGTCCAGATATTTCATTCGCAGTTGGTACTTGAGTCAATTTAATAATTGTTATAATAAAGAGCACTGGACTCATGCTAAGCGTATATTAAGATATCTCAAAGGAACCAAAAACTATTGTATTAAATATTGTGGGACAGATGTTAACAAAGAGATAGTTGGTCATGTAGATGCAGACTGGGCTAATGACATATTAGATAGGAAGTCCTACACAGGATTCTGTTTTAGTCTCTCAGGTGGTGTGATATCTTGGGGGAGTAAAAAGCAAAACAATATTACATTATCAAGCACTGAGGCTGAATATGTAGGAATATCAGAATGTTGTAGGGAGGCCATTTATCTGAGAAATTTAAATAAGGAAATAACTGGTGATTTACAGTGTATTGTAATCTTTAATGACAATCAGACTGCTCATAAGTTATTGTATAATCCTGTCTTTCACAATAGATCAAAACATATTGACATAAAATACCATTTTGGTCGAGAATGTATTAATAAGAATATTGTTAAAGTAGAATACTTAGAAACAGCAAGTATGCCTGCAGACATGCTCACAAAATCTTTATGTCATGTAAGGCATTGTAAACTTTTAAAACTATTGGGATTACAAGAAAGGTAATGTTGATAGTTTATTTTGATATAGTGGGGGTATTGGTCACATATCAAAATATGTTAAGTTAGATACTAGTAGCAACATTTGTTAAGTATAATCTGTATTCCACGTACATCTACAATATTATCTATGCTATGTATATGTGTACTTCTATGATCTCTGCTTATTAAATAAAAGTCAGTCGTTCTTAAAACACGAAAACGTGCACTACAGTTTTATTTATAACTTACAAATAATGTAAAAACAATTGGAGTGGATGAGAAAGTGATTTGCTGGGTAGAAGAATTTTTAAAAGGTAGAAAACAGAAAGTTAGGGTAGGAAATGTAGTATCAAAAGAAGTGGAAGTAAAAATGGGTGTGCCACAGGGTAGCGTATTGGGACCATTGCTATTCATTATTCTAATGAATAATTGTGTTGATTGTTTACTATCTGAAATTAGATTGTTTGCAGATGACATAATGCTGTATAAAAGAATCAAAACGATAGAGGATTGTAAACAGTTGCAGGGTGATCTGGACAGGATATCTAATTGGGTTGGTAAACATGGAATGAAGATAAATGCAAAGAAGAGTCAGCTTATTAGATACACAAATAAAAAACAAAAGGTTAATTATGAATATAAGGTGGGGAAAGAATTGCTTGCTGAAGACTTGAAATGCAAATATCTTGGAATTACTTTTGATAACAAACTTAACTGGGCAGGACACATAGGACAGGTGGTAGGAAAAGGTTTCAAAGTTCTGCACTTGTTGGAGAGAGTGATGAGGGGATGTACGAGAGAAGTCAAGGAATTGGGTTACAAAACTTTGGTCAGACCATTGCTCGAATATGGTAGTGTAGTATGGGACCCTCATTTTACGTATCAAATACAGGAGTTGGAGAGGGTGCAAAGAAGGGCTGCTAGATTTGTTTCTGGAAATTATCGCAGAATGCAATCAGTGACGGATATGATAAAGGAGCTGGAATGGGATTCATTGCAAGACAGGAGGAGGATGAGGAGGGTCATGGGAGTGTACAGGGCATATACTGGCGATGAGGCATGGAAAGATATTGCGTAGGTATGAAAAGTAGTGCATGGAAGGGAAAAGATGACCATGACCACAAGCTGGCACTCGATTTCAGGCACAAGGGTGTAGGAAGATTTCTTTTTTAGGTAAGGGTGTCAGGGATTGGAATGAGTTACCAAGAGAAATGATGAATAATTTACCGAAAACTTTAAAGAATTTAAAGTTAAAATTTGTAGAGGGCAAATGTAGGTGGGTGCAGGATAGGGGGAAGTTGGGTGTGTAGGGAAATTGCCACCGGAGCCTGTGCTCCATTGCAATTAAAAAAAATTAATATTTATAATACTCCGAACTAAAAATAGTAAAGAAATACAATTTATTCGTATTTACATGACGGACTGACAATGTTTCAATCTCTCAAATTACTTTTCGATAGTTGTATCACTTGAAAAATTGTTTTCTAATCGCCCGCCTATAAATTCCAAGTGCTCACCTAGCCTTAGAGGCCATCAGGGCTTGACTGTAAGTTTTCTTTCTGGCGTCACCGTCTTTACAGGAAGGTAGAGGATTATAGACCGTACCAGGAAGGAGACCCTTGTGCGCTTATGTCACCTGTGCGCTTTTAGTCGGCCGCCTTTGCAAATGCTATCGTGGCGGCAAAAATATTTTTTAGAAATGTCCGTGGACTGACTGCTTACACTATCGCAGGCGGTAACTTTCATGTTAGCTTATATCATGGTACATTTATTTTTGATTTTATATGCATTTTTTATTCCAAGGAAAATGTGTGTTCCAAATTTCTGACCAAAAGGTCAGTTAATTCTCGGTACGCTCTTTTTGGACCGTTAGCGATGTTTCACGTAGCTTTAATTTTGTATTTTTCATATATTACATTGTGTAAAAAGGTAAGTAAATATATATAAAAAAACTTCGAATAATAGTATGAAGACCGAATCTAATATGGTAATTAACTAAAAGAAAAAAAATTGAATGAAATTTATATTATTTCTTCTCCAAGTTAATATTTGATACTGAAATAAAGAAGGGTAGAGAATTTCTATATACCTAAATACCCGCGCGTGTGAAGCGGGGAGTAAATGGTAGTATTCTCTGTAATGGGTTAGGAATAGTACTAATTATTCACTCAAGGCAACATATTACATATGATTGGATTGTAGTTTGAATTTTCTGACACTATTACGCACAACGTCTCAAGAAAGTTACTAGAATTTCCCAATCGTCGACACATTACAAATGGCAACATATTTGAAATGGTTATTTTTAGTTGGTACTTTAATTAATAAAAATGTCGCATGGGATATTAAGTTTGGATGTATTTTTTTTTAGCTTATTGCTCTTTAAGGAAAAGATGATGTAGATTCCAGTGGACCTCCCACCCTTGGTGAGATTTCGCCGGACCCACCTACTTGACCTCACGTAATTAACGGACGCCCTTAGAATCGATTCTTAAAATATGACTGTAGATTTTATTTTGAGATCATATTTGTAATTTTTATTTATTGAATTATTCTGTCATAAATGTAACACTTTTATTTAGTTATTTTTAAAATATTAAAATAGCAACTTGTTATTAAAGAATAAAGTATTTTTTTATCTAATTACAGCACCTTGACTGTGAAGTAAGATTTTATCTGCTAAGAAATAAAAAAATTGTGTCAAGCACGTTGTATGAATTTTATTACTCTATGTATTAAATTTATGATTATAGAGTGTCGTTTTAATGCTTAGGGTTTGCACAGCCCCAGCATTACAGGAATATAATTATCTCTCTCCTGCTCATACACACACAGGTTGATTGTCTTAAATTATTTTTTGGCTAGAGTAATGTTTGTGCAATTTTTTTCAGCTATCTTTGAGATTACCTTAGCCAAGCAGCACAACGTAACCCTGTAGGTGCGCGTAGGGAACACTCATGAATACGTTTGCCAACACCTACACAACAAGGACCTTTGCGATAAAAGAAAAAAAAATGCATATTTACCGATCTCGCTTGCCAGCAGAGGGCAAGATGACAGCCATTTAAGGTAGGTATCAGACAATCTGAGAACTTGAAGGTTATGTTTTAGTTAACAGGACACTGAAATTAAAGGCGGGTGATCTGTAGCATGTACTAGTTGAATACACATGCCAATACCTACACAGTAAGCTCGTTTACGATAAAAAAGGAAAATTTCGCGTATTTACGGCCCTCACTCACCAGCAGGGGGCAATTTTGGAAATTACTAAAGCCTTTAAAAATTGTTGTCTGTTGAAAGTTAAAAATATCACAGAATAATAATAATAAAAAAAATACTCGCAGAAAATCAACTCCCTTTCGCCTATAATCAGGTACTAGTTTGTGTTCATGGTCGTCTCTTCCCTTCAAAGTACTTCTCAAAATTGTTCTTCCAATAACAATTGAGACATCATTGCTAATATACACTGATGAGCCAACAATTATGAGATGACGTTGCGGGTGCCTCATGCTGTAGGGAAAGTATGTAAGTGGAGAAAAGACGCATGGGAGTCATTCTAGCAGTGAGATTGCTGCAACCGGGAAAATTCACTAATATAAGTGTCTTTAAAAAAGTGCAGATTGTTATGGTCCGGCGCATGGGATCGAGCATCTCGCAAACGGCAAGGATGGTCTGCTGTTCGCCTGCTACTGTAGTATAGTATATCTGTGAAAACTGGTTACAGGACTGTGAAGTGACGAGTTTACAACAAGGTGGGGACGTCCAAGCTTAATCACAGAACGTGGATGTCTGAGGCTTACTCATTTTGTTAAAGCACTGATACGGGGCGAACTGTGCAGACCTGGCGGCAGAGTACGATGCTGGTGCGGGTAGGCCTACGGGAGTACACTGTTCAGCGCACACTGTTGAACATGAGGTGCCGCAGCAGACGATCCCTACATGATTTCATGTTGACCCCACGACACAGGGGCGTAGCTTCCATAGGGCTAGGCGGTGCTATGCACAGAGGCCCCTATGCTCAGGAGGCCCCCAAGGGTATCTCAGGGGGCCGCTCAGCGCACCTCTGGGGCCCCAAGCGCAGTTCAGAGGGCCCACGGGACTTCACTACAAACTGGTGACCTTTCCTTTTTTTGTTTTTTAGCTCTACCATCGTCTAAGGGGGGCCCCTGAGACACAGTCCCTCACTAAGGGCCCTCACTGCTCAGCGGGCCCCAACCACTGCTCAGGGGTCCCCCAACACAACTCAGGAGTCCCCAGTCTCAGCTCAGGAGCCCCTACCAGCACACAAACAAAAAAAGATCGCCCATCTGGCCTGAGGGCCCAAAATTTTTTGCACCGGGGCCCTTGTTGACTTAGCTATGCCACTGTCACGACATCGTCAAATATCGTCCATTATCATGGCCATGAACACGAGATCATTGAGATTGGACGGTGGATCAATGGAAACGTGTCATGCGGTCGGACGAAAGACGTTTCTTGCTACACCCATGTCAATGGCCCGGATAAGCCATTTTCCTGCGAACGACATCTCGAAAACTGAAACTGCGCCACGGACGTAGGCTGGTGGGGGCTGTATTATACTATGGGGGATGGGGGACATTCACCTGGGCTTCTATGGGACTTGTGACAGTGATCGAAGGCACGATGTCAACTGCACATTACGTGAAAATTATTGCGAACCACCTGCATCCCTTCCTGCTTCATGTCTTCCAATGGCACCTCCGAATATAATAAACTGTCAGTGTCACAAGACCAGAATCGTGCTACAGCTATTTGAAGAGCATAATTTGAACTCTTATTGATCGACAGAAAACATCTAGGACGTTACAGGGTACCCATCTCTGCATCCAAAAGCCACCAGCCTCTAATTTAAGGAAAACCTACCAAGGACTTACCGAATCCATGCCCCTCCGAAACGCTGCTTTATTGCGTTCCACAAACAAGACTAGCTACTATCCTTACCCAATTACTTCACTTCTCTGGTACAACCCGTCATCAGCTTATCAAATGAATGTAGGATTTTGAAACTCTTTGTATCACCTGCCCAGAATATACTGAATAGTCTTTAGAAACTAACTCTCATATTCTTTTCCTGTTGAGCAGACGTGGTGATGTGGGCCACTCAGCTGGTGTTGGCTCTGCACCACATACATTCGCACAACGTGATCCATCGTGATATCACCTCTTCCAACATTCTGCTCACCGCTAACCTCAATGTCCTGAAAATCGGAGACTTTGGGATTTCGAAGGTTCTCGCCAGGTAATCGTGATCATGATAACGTAGTTAACCGTTAGAAACTTTTGTTTTGAATTTTCAACAAATTTTCCGTTGTAAGTTTGCAAAAAAAAAAAAAAAAAATATTCCGTCATGAATGTGTCAGAGATTTGTAATTACTGTAATTGTAAAATTTTCAGGATACTTCGTATTTAAGATTTTAGTAGTAATCATCCTCATGGATTCTCGGGCTCGGGGTAATCGTTTTCAGCAGTCACATAACCGGTTGGAGCCCGTGGTGAATTCATCGGTTGGAGCCCTCCCTCAAGCCAGGTGTTTTTTTAAGTCTACACTGGCCGGTCGACGATGGGCGGATTCATTCTTGGCTTGGGGACCCCTACAGCCGGTGATCGGGCCCCCCATCAGCCGGCGGGCCCCGGGTTCATTTGACCCGCTTAGCCCCCTCCCCCTCCCTCCCCTAACGCCAACCCTGATCAACCCGCCGTTTTATTAATTTTGATAACCATGAAATAATATACATAATAATTCAGTTTTCAGAAAATTATGTAATTACTAGTGCGGTATAATAGTTCTTGGATGGTAATAGTTTAGGTTAGTTCAGTAATAGTAGTAGTGGTAGACGTACGAAGTGACATAGTGAATTATTAAAAATTCTAACCATAAAGTGGACAGGAAACTGCAGACACTATACAAAACTTGGAAACTGTAACAAATCAATTATGACAAAATTCAGCAAGTTTAGAAGTTATAATATATGTTAACAGCGAAACAATCGGATGTATCGTGCCAACAAGAAAAGACTGTACAAATATTGCCAAAACCATACATAACAAAAAATAAAATTATTCATTGTCAAATTATCTGTTGAAGTATCAAATGTAAAACTGTTGTGTTAAATTAAGGCCTATTTAGTTTTTAGATACTAGGCTGTAAAAATGTGTGCTAAATAAGAAAAAAAGTTCTTGGATGGTTCGTTTTTTATGTAAAAATGTCCGTCTTTTTAAATGCCTTGCATGCTTCCAAATATAGATTGAATCTTACATTTGTCAGAGATAAGTGAATATATTTTACAATCGCAACTTTCATATTATTTGAGCACAAGGAAAACTGAATTTTAGTAGATTCCGTAGAGCAAGTTATGTTCGTGTTGATCAGTCACATAGCATTCAGATATAAATTATTATACTACAATAACAACAACAAAAAAAGGATCACAGGAAATGACGATACTGCAATATGACTTGATCCATGTTTTACTCCACGTTCTTCAAGGTTAATTATTTCAGCTTGCGCAAACAAACTAACAAAATGAAATAGCGAACCTACGCAACGATGTAGCATACCAGTATTTCTTACTTTGTTACAGCCTCTGTGGTCCACGTATAATGTAGCTACTTGTTGACTCAGAAAGCCAGCTTTTTCAAGAAGGGGGATGTGGGGGCACCATACTTAAAATCGGGTTTGTTCGATCCGAAATACTGTGTTGCCATCTGTTTGCGAAATACAGAATCAGTGTTATGTATGATAGGCCCTAAGTATAATAATATCTTTGTTTGTGAAATGTATAATTTGAGGCGGAGATTGGGGACCATCCTATTGTTCACCTAGGAGATTGTGGGAAACCGCCTAAAAACGCAATGAAGAAGACTGCTATACGAGACCCGAGGATTTGAAACTGGTCCCGTTGTACCTCCCCGATATAATGCAGTGCTGCCCTATCACGGTTCTTTGTTTACATTCTGTAAAGTCTTTTAAAATGTTTACTATTTATGGGATTCAAATTTGTTATCTGTTGATATTGTTGTTCAGCATTATTTTTTTAAGTTACTTTTCATCTTTTTTGGTTGAGAAATGTCTGAGTTAAACGATAGGAATAAGGGCATGGGTGAAATTAGTAATTGTGCTAAAAATGGCTAAAGGTTTAGCATATGTATGTTTCAAAATTAATTTAAGATATACGATATATAAAAGAAAGGAACATTCTGCTTATGACTATGACGTTATAACACTCTGGTGTCTGAAGATGAATCTGCGCACTGTTTGTATACTCTGTAACACGTTGACATGGTTTCACGGCGCATATACTGTCTAATCTCCTTACCGAAGTTTTCACGATCTCCGTTCTCAAGCATGGGTTGTTGCAACAAAGTGTTGTGTTCATCATGTGCTTTTCGTAATGTCTTACAATGTATTAAGGAAATGAATGCAAAAAGTTTCAATTTTTTAAATAATCGTTGTTTAAAAAATGACATTGAACACAATTGACAGTCATCTCGTTTTGAGTCCTCTTGTATCCAGAGTATTAAATGAATTGGAAACGTTTTCCATGGAAGTACTATCAGTAGGTGACGCTGAATATTGCCTTGTTTCAGGTTTACGGTTGACACGAAGAGATTGATTTAATATGTGCTTGTTTGTGCTACAGCAAGTCCCGGGCGCACACTCTGGTTGGTACGCCGTGTTACCTGTCTCCTGAGCTATGTGACGGAAGACCCTATGGCCGAGAGAGCGACGTCTGGGCCCTTGGAGTGGTCTTCTATGAGATAGCTGCCCTACGGAGACCCTTTGAGTCACAGGTAAACACTACTTCTAAACTTACTACTACTAGATTGGTAAGCAGATGTTCGCATCTCTCAAGCATCTTAAAAAGAAGTTGGAAAAGTAATTGTGGATACGAAATAGACGGAAAGATATCTCTGTTCTGAACCAATATTCAACAGCTTACACTGGAAGTTAGCAAATAAATTTTGGAGGCTGAAACAACTCAGACTTGCGGTTTTAACTTGCATAAAGATTGCAATAATGCTTTAATTAATGCTGGGTGCCTCCTGTACATCATTTAAAAAATTATTATCGATCACGTCATAGATTACAACACTTCTTACGGTTCATAAAAACTGACATCTATTCAAACGAAACCCCCATATTCACCAGGCGATCATCTATTCGTATTTCAGTTGTTTCTCAGACGACTGTTTTGTAACTCAACAGTCAGTGAACGAAATCAGCGATACATAACAGCAGCGATCATTGTCTGGCAGCGATTATCAGCCTGTGATCCACGCGGCACCACCGAGAAAACACGGTGGTGCCGATCCACGTAGTTAGGACGGTTAGGACCATGGAGGAAAGAAATCCTCCATGGATAGGACAAGTGGTCCTTAGCTAGAAGATTAAAAGTTTAATTCCAGCTGAATTAAAGATATTATAACAAAAAATAAATCAGCAATGACTAATAACATAGTATTATTAGTATTTCTTTTCCATAGTTCACTTTCGCCCTTAGGATCATAACATTGTTGTTCATATAATTAATAAATATTAAGAATCTTCAATATGCAATTCACTTTTAATAGTTCACTTCCCATTTCGTACTTATGTTTCCATAGGAATTGAAAACATGCTTTTAGATTTATTGCGTTAGAATGGCGCAATACGTATGTCCCAAATGGTAATAATATACACATATGCATAAAAAAAAGGACAATATTATAGTTAGTGTTTAGCATGGAGGAAATTTCTTTCCTCCATGGTGGTCAGTAGGAGTATTTTTGACGTTTCGCTGGTCCTCAGGTTGAGAATTGTTGCTTTAGAGAAAGTGATCAGGTTCTAAGGGAATATTTCCTCGTGTGAATGGGTTATTTTCTGCATAATAGTAACCTAAATGATCGAAAAATAATTAACTTAACCGATACAGAAAACTTTGATTGCTCGAATGTGTTTCGGTATATGTATTGTGAGGCAAATATGAGTATTCACGGCAAAAAAGTTGGTATAGTTTACGGTGAAAAACTGGCTTCTCTTTTAAAAGGACACAGGGAATCGGGAAGGTATAAAGACATCAGTGAGGGAAAGTTAGTTAAAAAGGTTATTATTAGAGAAAAGAATACAAGAATTTTTTGAAATATTCCTCATGAAAACATTGGTTCATTAATGGAACCGAAACAGTATTCCATTCTACAGTAATAGTACAAGATACATTGAAGTGTTAAAAGTCATGGGATAGGAAGATGCAAATATAGAAATGGCATTAGAACTGCGAAAGAGACGTTCAAATGTGCCGTGCACGGCCCGGCTTTCATTTGTACTCTCATGAGTCATTTGGAAGATTTTCTGCCATGATTATGGCCACACGACTTGAATTAACTGGCTCTAAATGTGGAACGGAAATTGGAAGTTTTTATGTCAAATAATGTGCTTCAAATTTAGTCTCGCCACTCCAGTTTTCGCGCACAGGGATATTCAAGTGCATGTCAAAATATTAAATTAACTATAGTCTCCAAAATCTACACTATCATTACAAACTTAAATGTAACATCTTCTCTATTGCTTATAAGGTTCTTCATAATTAAAAAAATTTCATAAAGGAAAAGAGGGAGTTAATAAACAAAAAATATTGTATGGTATTTACATTTTTATTTACTCAGTAAACTACACAACCCTCAGTTTGCTAAGCGGTATATTCTACTTTTCTTGCAGCATTATCATTGCACTGCTTTGTGTGTGTGTTCAGCATTACATTTTTAAGTGTCATGGTATATATACTTGTTTTGGAACTTATTACTTAACAATAGGCCTACACATCCCCCTGTTTATACAATGAATTGGCAAATTTAAAAATTCTTACATTAAAATATTCTTAGTTGTTCTCAGTTTTTATAACTGCATGCCAGTTTTATTACTTGTTGCAGTGCCATTCACATTCTTGGTGAGATTAATTATCATTACCTTGCAGGATCTTAAATTAATGTTTTTCAATATGTCCCTCAAAGCTCTGTTGCATTTACATTCATTACTAAATCACTCTCAGCAAGATCACAACTCTCTAGCTTTAAGCTGCAGATTTTGTGCAAAACAGAAAGTTGATGCAAATCACCAGTGAAACTACTTGAATACACATCTGATATACATTTCAGCATGAACCAAGCAAGTCTAATAACTAGAAAAGCAGTTTCAGTGGGCACTGTTAGCCTTCCATGGTCATATTCTGTAATGAAGTTATTTGGGAGGGATATTTCAACTTCCTTGTCAGACTGCACCCAAGAGGTACAAATCTCAGTGTTTTTCAGAAAAAAATCCTTTTTTACAGCATTAACAGATATATACACCAGTACAGGAAGAAAACTTTCTGGTATCTGCTATACTTTAAAATTCTCCCTTAACACCACATAATATTTGTCAACATTCACACATTTATCAAATGTACCAGAACAAGGAAGCAAAGTATTCAGAGGGATATTTTTATTCAAAGAACTAAGTAGTACCATATCCTTGAATCTTAAATTTTTTTTCACTCTCCAGTATCTGGACATAGCTTACATAGTAATTTGCCCCACTCATTTGACGGTAACAGCTAAATCTGCCTTCAAGATTGTCATTTTGAAACTTACTCAGCAATATGTAATCTGGTTTATGATGTTCAAATGCAAGTGGATAGGGAGTAAAAATCAACCAAAAAAAGATCGTCCATACATTTTTTCGTCTGAATTTAAGCACCAATTGCCGGTCGTAGGTGCCCACACACATGTATAGCCTAGGGGGCCCACAAAGCCTAAATGCGGGACTGAGGAACACTGTGCCCATGGGCGCCGGGAGGGGGGGTGCAAGGGGGTGCACCCCGGGTCGCCCGTAAATTTGGGCCGATAGGGGGTGGGGAGCACCATTTACGGCCCTGGTGCACCCCCCTGGATCCCGGGTGCACCCCCCTACATCCCGCATCCCGGGTCGCCGTGTGGTCAGTAGTAGACCTAAAAAAAAAAAAAAAAAAGGTCGCCCGGAAATTTTTGGGCCGATAGGGGGGGCACCAACGCAGCCCTGGTGCACCCCCCTAGAAGCAATCCTGCCGGCGCCCATGACTGTGCCTCCAGGTTTTCAACCATAAAGACATTTTTCTTATAAATCTAATTGTAAGAAACTATAGGTTGTCTGTATTGATTATTAAATCTTTCTTTCACCTTTATATGAACTTTTTACATTAACAATGTTCCACCAGTTACAAATTATTTGTATGAATGATACTGCAAAATCTGTGTCCTTGGAAGCTAAAACCTTTAAAGCAGCTACTTTTTTTTTATCAAAAATCTTGAGTGCAAGGTTAACATTTTGCTTCTGAATATTGGAAAGGAATGAGACTTTCAATGACAGCAAATGACTGTATTTTACTAATGAACATTTTTCTTTCTTGTAAATGAATTCCAAATACTCAAAAGCTGCAGTAAATATAACATTAAAATTGTCAAAATCTGGAAACTTCAGAACTCGCTCAGGTTTATTAATGCAGTTGTTATGGATACATTTCAGTATATGTACTGTATCAAAAATGAGAAACAGCTTTCTAGTTCTATCAACAGGATGTCTAATACAAGGCTGCAGTACACCATTAGGAGTAAGTAACTCATAAGCGTTTTGATTTACAGTTTTACTGCATTATTATCTGATACTGATCCAACACAGTAAATCCAACCTTTTCTACTTCATTAAGTACACATAATAACATATGTTTTAGCTGTTGAGCCATTAAATTGTTAACACGTATGATAGTGACAATATCTTTGAATTTTGAAAAGACACTGGATATCATGAAAACCTGAGCTGTTTTAGCAACATCATTACTATAAGTCTGACTGGTACCATAGATTGTACCACCCTTAAAGATCAAACGAGGTTCAATGAAAATTTCATCCAAGAGCAAATTTACTACAAGTTCATGATCTTTTAAAAATTTCTTCTTAACCTTCAAATACTCTACACTACCGTCTACATTTAAACTATTTAAATTAAACTTACCTATAAGCTTTCTGACATTGCATGGGTATGGCAAATATAGATAACCAATCTTATGCATAGGAATATATGCTGATGGTGAATGAACATATAGAGAAGCTGCCAGAAATAATGTATTCCCACTTTACCTGTGACTGTTGTCATTTTTAGTTAGAAACTGAATTTGTTCAATTATCATTTGAAGCTGTGAATATCTTTCACCTGCACAATTATCCTCTTGTCTAACATACTCACTATATTTTTAACAACGTGGCACTTGTGTAAGGGGACTTCTTTAGACACTATTGACTCAACATATTTAATGATACTGTCATACACATGTTTGGACTTTACTGCTATGTATTCATTGGATACTTTATGCTGGGGAATTTTGTGGCTTTTCAGAGAAAGTAAGACACTTAAATCTGTCTTAACAGTTACAGAAGCAAGAATGTTTGGTATTTCATTACTAAAATCAATAAAACACAGCACTATCTTTTGTCCACACTCAATACAGGGACATTGTTTCTTGTTTATATGGGTAATACATAAAAACTATTTACATATCTCTCAAAGCATTAGATAGATAGATAGATATGTTCACTTTGATCCCATGTGAGAATAATCTCGGGGATGTGGAACAGTACATACACTTATTAGTAATGTCAATATTACTAT
>JARYHS010001345.1:0-52592 GCA_031002005.1 Vandiemenella viatica | reverse complement strand
AAAAAAAACGAATGTAAGCTTTGTTGTGGGTTGCTGAGGAACAATACAAAAATGTCACCCCTTCTTTCTCTTTTACACCTCTTTAATACCTCTGATTGTTTTTCTTATGGATTTACCTAGGTACGCCTCGCCGAGGTCATTAGGGGCGGTAAACTACTGGGGCGACGGAACGGGAAGGAATTCTGCCATGGCCTTTTGGATGAACTATTCCGGCATTCGCGTTGAGTGATTTCGGGAAACCATCTGAATGGCCGGATGAGGATTCGAACCCGCGTCCTCCTGAATACGAGGCCAGAGCGTTACCACACACCCAACACAGGAAGCACAGAAAAGAAACAATATTATTATTATTTTATGCAAATAGAACTATAAAGCTCACGCAAAACTTAGTCATTTTCTGTCTGTGTTCCTTTTGCTAATCCAGTACTATCGAATCCGTTTACTGAGGCAGGTTTTCTCTCTTCTGTCCAAGTTGTTCCGGTCTGGCACGACTATCCAGTTGTGTATTTTTGTCTGAAGATTTTGCGATCGACTTGATCGAACCAACAGTTAGGCATTTTTAATGGTTGTATGAGTTTGAATATCTGCTTAGTTAATCTGTGATCTGGCTTCCTGTAGATGTGACCGTAAAATTTTAGTCTGCGTTTTCCGGAGTCGTTGGCTATTTTTGAGTGCGACTCTACTGTTTTGTTTGACTTTAGTCTGTAGTCTTCTTCCGTTATGGTTTGTCCACTAATTTTCCTGATTATTCTTCGTTCATCTTTCTGGATGTTCCCAATATCCCTCTTAGAGTTTAGTGTGAGTGTTTCTGTGGCGTAGAGAGCATTGGGT
Source organism: Vandiemenella viatica (assembly GCA_031002005.1). Lineage (NCBI taxonomy): Eukaryota > Metazoa > Arthropoda > Insecta > Orthoptera > Morabidae > Vandiemenella > Vandiemenella viatica. The sequence continues at coordinate 51,761 of JARYHS010001345.1, read as the reverse complement.
TTAATAATTGTATTGTAGTGCCTAATTTTTTATTGGATTCCTGTATTCTTTTTGTTGTAGACGTTGCAGGTCTGTCCGAAGGCCTTTTTCATCTCTTTTGTTGTGTCTTCGTTTTGAGTCTTTCGCCTAAGTATTTAAACTCGAGACTCCGTTTATTTTCCCATATTTTGTGTCCAGTGTTTTATGTTCAATTTGTGAGCAAAAAAAAAAAGAGAGAGAAAAAGAAATAAAAGCCGTTTTCCTCAAATGAAATTTTAGTCCAATTTAGAATAGGCAGATAGGCAGAAGGCTTAGCATGAGATATTTAGTCGTTTTATGCCTAGTTTTACTGGATGTTGGTTTTCTCCCATTCTTTAATGACTTTGTCCAGGGCAACAACTATATATATAAACACTAATCGAAATAGTACTAAACTACTGCAGTTCATCTATCTACATCTACATATATACTCTGCAATTCACAAAGCTGTGGGTGGCAGAGGGTGCTCAGCACCAAAGCTAATCTTTTTGCTGTGCATTCCAATCCATAATGGTACGAGGGAAAAAAGAATTCATATAAGAATCAGTCCGGCACCTTATTTCTCTAATTTTATCTTTCCTGTCCTTCCGACTCAAATAGGTTGGTGGAAGAAGTATTTCACTACACTCAAAAGTGAAAGTGGGAGTACGCATGTTTACCAATAAGTTTAAACGAAACGTGTGTCGTCTATCTACCAGAGACTCCCAGCCTAGTCTACTAATCAGTTCTGTGACGCTTTCATAAGGACTGTAGCAAGCGGTCACGAATCGAGCGGCTCTTCTCTGTACTTTTTCTATACTTTCGATCAACCCCTTACGAAACGGGTCCCAAATGGCACAACAATAATCCAAATGTGGAGGCACAAGAGATTTGTTTGTTCATTACAATTTTTTAAGATTCTACCTATGAATCGCAGCCTAGAATTTGCTCTACCTACTAACGAATTAATGTGTATGTCCCATTTCATGTTCCTTTGTACTGTTACTCTCAAAAATTTCATAGAATCGACCATATCAATAACTGTATTGTTTAACTAGTATTTCTGAACAATTGGATTCTTTTTGTTAGTTATGCTCATTGTCTTGCACTTTTTACAATTTAGAGTAAGTTGCCACTCAGCGCACCAAGCCAAAATAACATCCAGATCGCGCTGAATTTCTAAGCAATCGGCCAAATTCCTTACTTCCCTATAAATAACCGCATCATCGGCAAACAATCTAAAAAGGCTTTCACTTTGTCTCCGAGATCGTTTATAAAAATTAAGAAAGAAGTGGTCCTATTACACTTCCTTGAGGTACACCCGATGTAACATCTACATTAGAAGAACTTTCTCCTTCAACGACAACATACTGCGACCGACCAGTTACAAAATCCTTTATCCATTCACAAAGCTGATCCGATATACCGTATGCTCGAAGCTTCGCTAAAAGGCGGTTGTGTGGCACAGAGTCAAAGGCTTTCTGGAAATCTAAAAAAATTGCATCTACTTGTGAACCTGCATTGATAACTTTCATTACGTCGTGTGTAAATAGGGCCAGTTGTGTTTCACATGATCTTGTTTATAGTTTCCGTTTCGCCGTCTGTAATACTTATGCGCAGATGAGTTTTGTCGCATCTTCGATATGGAAACCCTAAGGACCGTGGGTCTAGTCTTATTGCTGCGATACAATTCTGTTCTCCCAGTCTTCAATTATTACACGCGGTGAAGTTGTGAAGATGGGAAGAAAAGTTAGTTTAGGGTTTGTTGGGTCCACCCTGTTATAACTAGACAATGTCACCTTCAAATCTCAAATTCTGTTTCTACTGTGGCGTTTCTCATTCGTTTCGATATCCTCAACAGGCAGGTAGATAAGTTGTAAGGACCTTCCAGAACATCTTGATATACATTTCCAGTACTTCCTCTTTGGCTGAGGCGTGAATGTTGTACCGACTGGAAGTGTTAGTTGGTTGCGTACAGGTGTGTGTGTTATCTTATCAGTGTGGAACTGGAGCGCCTTGGGTTTGCTTGGTTGGCAGCACTGTCGGGTTTCAGAGTCCTCAAAGCGGAAGCCATGCGCAGCTCCGGTGAGTACTACACATGGAGGAAGGAATATATGGAGAGGGCGCAAGCGACCTACGCCACATACTGGAGTGAAACCGGGTGGAGACAAGTGGGGAGGGGAGGCCGCCATATTGCTTGACCAGAGAAACACGGGAAATAGGCATAAAAACCTCAAGGGAATTATAAGGCAACCGTGGCACCGCAATTTGATGATGGATTATTATATAACTCGACGAGACACATCAAAAATGAAGAATAAATTTTTTTTGATATCGTGCTTAGTTCTCGAGATATACTGTCTCAAAAGAGTGGAGTTTCTGGTTGAAATTCAGAAGAAACGTGTCCCCAAAGTCAAATTTTGTGATAGATTCTTATGTAACACGACGATACAAATCGAAAATAAAGAATAAAAGTTTTCGATATTTCGCTTAGTTCGCGAGATATACTGTCTCAAACGTGAGGTTGTTAGGTTATGAGGGGATTCAACGATAACCGTGGCGCCGCGATTTGATGACGAATTCTTATGTAACTCGATGAGGGAAACTGAAAGTAAAGAATAATTTTTTTTTGATATCTCGCTTAGTTCTCGAGATATTGTACCTTAAAAGTGACGTGGTTAGGTTGAAATGCGGCCTGGACCAGAAAAAAAACTATCGCCATATCCATATTTAATGATGAATTCGGAGGTAACTTAATGAGTAGGTAATTCTTTTTAACGTGAATAACAAACTGTTTATTTCTACAGTCCTTAAATTTTAGTTGATGTTCAAATAGGTTATATTTTCACATTCTATTTCAGTAATTGACAAGCAAGATTTCAAAATCTAGAAATATACTTGTAGACATATTTACAAACAGAAACAAGTAATATCTGAAATTTTAAAAATAGCATAAGTCAATGTTTATAGCTTTAAAAAAATTAATACTTCATAAAACCTCATAGTTTCTGAGCTTACTTAGAAGATATTGTACTGTTAGTGGCCTATATAATTTTTCTAGAAAAATCAGTACTTTCAGTGTAAACTTAAACGTGTGTAATGCATGCAGAATACCATATTCACTGTGTTTCGATGTAAACATGACCCGTTTAAATTAAATTTCCAACATTTGTCTACTATAAGGCTAGCTTTTCAGGTGCAAAATAGTAACATATGCTAATTGTCTACACTACACCAACAAAAATTTGAGAATAATATGATCCTATTGAGAGCAATGAATAAATTTATAGCGAATGGCACTAATGTTGCAGTTGCCTGTCAGATACTTCAAGAACGATAATTACAATGTGACTTACTTATGAAACGCTATTCCAGGTTTTTTCCTATCTCGTCTGTTTGTTCAACCACATGCATCACAACTTGGCATTATAGAAAACTTTAGAATATTAGAAAATGAAATATTCTCAGCAGCTGACACAGTGCAAACAGCCCAATGTTTTGGTACTCCTACGATGTCCGCCGCGCAGGCACAGTTTTTTCACGAGGTTTCACGGATTTAGCGTTATCTCGTCTCCATATATTCCTTCCTCCATGGTACTACACGGGGAACCAGACCACTACGGTGACCATGGAGCTGATTATATAGTCCAAATCACACTTTTTCACTTTGTTAATTTATGTTTGGAATACTTCCTCGGTAACTCATAACCTTACAAAGTTTTAATTTGCTATTTAGTTTATAGAGTATATAAGAAAACATCTATATCGACTAGAATGATATAAACAAACAATAAGCAACTGTCAACTTGGTTTGTTCTTCTTAACTTCCAGTGGCTCTGTCCCCCATCTCTTCTGGCTATGTCTTATTCCCAAAATAGCGAAGGTTACCTTCCTTCTTCGTTTCCTTCCCGTTTTTAAGAAAGGAGATCGGAGTGATCCTAGGAATTATCGACCCACATCTCTAACATCGGTCTGCAGCAGAATTCTGGAACATGTCATATGCTCGAACATTATGAAGTTTCTAGATGAGAACGAGTTACTTACACCATGTCAACACGGATTTCGGAAGAAGAGATCGGAAACACAATTGACCCTATTTTCCCACGACATAATGAAAGTTATCGATGCAGGTTCGCAAATTGATGCAGTTTTTTTGGATTTTGAGAAAGCTTTTGATTGTGTGCCACACAACCGCAAGCAAGAGAGCTATTTTCTGCTGGTTCTTTTTCCTAGCAGTTTTGGGGAAGGGTGTTGTCCTAGGACATTTCCTTCAAACGTTATGATGATTACGTCGCTTTACTGTAGGTTTGTCTTTAATTTTTAGCTCCTTTCTTCTTTCATTGTTGTAGTATGGAGAGAGGTCGTCTGTGCCTGTCGAAACCGACTTGTAGCGAAGATTCGAGCTTACGGTATTTCGGCTCAGATTTGCGAGTGAATACGTTATTTTCTAACTGGTCGATCACAGTATGTCGTTGTTGACGGGGAAGCCTCTTCTAAGATAAATGTTACTTCGGGCGTTCCTCAAGGAAGTGTAATAGGTCCACTTCTTTTCTTAATATTTATAAACGATCTAGGTGACAACGTCAAATGCTGGTTGCGATTGTTTGCCGACGATGCGGTTATCTATAGGGAAATAAGGTGCTCCGACGATTGCTTAGAAATTCAGCGTGATTTGGATGCTATTTTCGATTGGTGCCGTAAATGGCAGCTTACACTTAATTGCAAAAAGTGCAAGGCAATGCGGATAAGTAACAAGAAGAATCAGTTTGTTCACGAGTACAAAATAAACAATTCAGCTGTTGACACGGTTGATTCCGTGAAGTATCTGGGGGTGATAGTACAAAGCAACATGAAATGGGACATGCACATAACTTCCGTCGTAGGCAAGGCTAATTCTAAATTACGATTCATAGGTCGTATTTTGAGGAATTGTAATGCTCAAACAAAGGAGATAGCGTATAAAACACTAGTGCGTCCGCATCTGGATTACTGTTGTGGGGTTTGGGATCCGTATAGCAAGGTTCTGATTGACTTAGTTGAGAGGGTGCAGAGGAGAGCCGCTAGGATTCGTGACTTGTTGTACAGCCGTTATGAAAGCGTCACAGAATTGATACATAGATTGGGCTGGGATAGTTTGGAAGACAGACGACGTAGCTTGCGTTCGAATGTATTGGAGAATATGCGAAAAAATTTAAATTTCGAGTGCAATGAAATACTTCTTCCGCCAACCTATTTAGGTCGCAATGACCGGAGGGATAAGATTAGAGAAATAAGATGCCGACTGATACTTATATGTATTCCTTCTTTCCTCGCACTATTCGGGATTGGAATGCGGGGGTTTAGGATTGGTGCTTAGCACCCTCTGCCACCCACAATGTTTGTGATTTGCAGAGTATGAATGTAGATGTAGATGGATGTAGATGTAGAATGGGGGAAAACTATAATATTGCCATATCATAATTAACGGTGACTTCCAATACAACTCGTGGTTCTGTTTGTTTGTTTACCGAATGCGTTACAATTATAATAAGTGTAATAGGACCACTTCTTTTCTTAATTTTTATAGACAAAGTGAAAAGCCTTTTTAGATTGTTTGCTGATGATGCGGTTATTTATAGGGAAGTAAGGAATTTGGCCGATTGCTTAGAAATTCAGCGCGATCTGGATGTTATTTTGGCTTGGTGCGCCGAGTGGCAACTTACTCTAAATTGTAAAAAGTGCAAGACAATGAGAATAACTAACAAAAAGAATCCAATTGTTCAGAAATACGAGTTAAACAATTCAGTTATTGACATGGTCGATTCTATGAAATATTTGGGAGTAAAAGTACAAAGGAACATGAAATTGGACTTTCACATTAATTCGTTAGGAGGTAGAGCTAATTCTAGGCTGCGATTCATAGGTCGAATCTTGAAAAATTGTAATGAACAAACAAAGGAGATAGCTTACAAATCTCTTGTGCGTCCACATTTGGACTACTGTTGTGCCATTTGGGATCCGTTTCGTTAGGGGTTGATCGAAAGTATAGAGAAAGTACAGAGAAGAGCCGCTCGATTCGTGACCGCTTGCTACAGTCCTTATGAAAGCGTCACAGAACTGATTAGTAGACTAGGTTGGGAGTCTCTGGTAGATAGACGACACACGTTTCGTTTAAACTTATTGGTAAACATGTGTACTCCCACTTTCACTCACGAGTGTAGTGAAATACTTCTTCCACCAACCTATTTGAGTCGGAATGACGGGAAAGATAAGATTAGAGAAATAAGGTGCCGGACTGATTCTTATATGAATTCTTTTTTCCCTCGTACCATTAGGGATTGGAATGCACAACAAAGAGATTAGCTTTGGTGCTGAGCACCCTCTGCCACCCACAATTTTGTGAATCGCAGAGTATATATGTAGATGTAGAATTATTCTTTCTCATTTTTTCTTCTTGAATATGTTTGCATGAAACTGTTTTCGTACACAGAAATTGTTATGCCTGGGTGGCTATTTTGTGATTTCTTGTTTTTTCCCTTAAATTCGTTGAATGCAATTTACCCATTCAATTACTTTTGCCCTTTACAAAACTCAATTTCTGTTTGGTAAATTTTTCTTGTGCGTGAAATCTAGTGCCATCATGGTGATCTGTTTGCTTCTCCTAATTATTCTACGAATATTCATCCAGGCCTCGTCAACAATACAGGGTGGGGCATTTAATATGTTTTCTGGAAATATTTCGGAAAGAAAGCATTTTAACAAATAATAACCTATATAAAAAATAATCGTACAGTAGGGGGCTACAATTATGTGATATTGGTTTTTTCACAGGTGGCGCTGTTGTCGTTACAACAAGGTCAACTTAACTCTTTTAAATGGGAACCCCTATTTTTTTTTTTTTTTTTTTTGAAGATTCCGATTCCTCATGAAAAAATAAAAATAGTTTGCTTAACTCACTTTTCTGTTAGCCTCACAGATGGCGCTGTAATCGCGAAAAATGAATATTCGCGTTTTTTGTGTATAATTTTAATTATTGTTTAAATAATTACATGTAATTTTTATTCTGTAAACATGGAAGGTAATTTTAAAGGATAATGACGAAATTGATTTTTTAAATGCTTTTTCTTACTTATTTGCAGCCATGTCTACAGAAGGTGCTCAAAAAGGTGACTATTTACTTCCAGACATTTTCTGACACACTTCGAGCTGTTCAGGTATCATTTCTGCAAAGGGTCAGAAAATATCTGGAAGTAAATGGTCACATTTTTGAGCACCTGCTGTAGACATGGCTGCAAATAAGTAAGAAAAAGCATTTAAAAAATCAATTTCGTCATTATCCTTTAAAATTACCTTCCATTTTTACAGAGTTAAACTTACATGTAATTATTTAAACAATAATTAAAATTATACTCAAAAAGGCGAATATTCATTTTTTTTCGCGATTACAGCGCCATCTGTGAGGCTAACAGAAAAGTCAGTTAAGCAAACTATTTTTATTTTTTCATGAGGAATCGAAATCTTCAAAAAAAAAAAAAAAAAAAAAAAAAAAAAAATAGGGGTTCTCATTTAAAAGAATTAAGTTGACCTTGTTGTAACGACAACAGCGCCACCTGTGAAAAAACCAATATCACATAATTGTAGCCCCCTACTGTAAGATTATTTTTTATATAGGTTATTGTTTGTTAAAATGCTTTCATTCCGAAATATTTCCAGAAAACATATTAAATGCCCCACCCTGTATACGCCTTATACACTACCACCGCTCTCTTAACCCTCCAATCACTCCCAACACAACCCCTCTATCATACCAATTACTGATTGTGTTGTGCGATAATTTCCACAATTCCCCCTCCAACTCCTGTATTTGATACCGATAATGTGGGTCCCATACTGCAACACGATATTCATCCAATGGTGTGACCAATGTTTTGTAACCGAGTCCCCTCATTTCTCTGGTACATCCCCTCATCACTCTCTGCAATAAACGAAGTATTTTCAAACCTCTCCCCACTACATACCCAATGAATCTGCCAGTTTATATAGTTACGAAATGTTATGCTACGACATCTACACTTTCGGTTCTGATTGATTCTCCAAGAAATAATCAAGTAAATTACCTTCTTTTTACATTTTCCAGTCATTATTTTGAGTGTTGTCACGAGCGCATATCGCCGCGAGGCGTTAAACATAAAGTTGTCAGCAATATTCCATTCTGTTGGAGTTCAATCGGTACCTATAGTCAATCTTACTGTAATTTCTACTGCTCACCTAATTTAATGTCCCGCTGTAGGTTTCCCCACACATGTATTATCGCCCCCACAATTTAACGAGGAATGCGAACCACGAGGTGTAGCTCGTATGACAGTGCTTTCTCTGTATCTTTGTTTACATGTTGTCTTTTACTGTATTTCACGTATTGTTTGTCATACTTACAGGAAGCCAGTCACCACAATCGTCTTTGCTCATTGCTGGGATTGAAGAAAGATACGTCGCGATTTAAAATTACCAATGAGTCACATCAGAAACATTTTTAACGTTCCGCAAACAAAAAATACATTTATCACACGCTGAACATACTTACGCATTTAACAGACAGATGGCAGCACTTCACACACCCCTGTGGCGGAGCCTTGCCCAGCCTAAAGTACAAATCTTCGCCACCAGTCGGCGTTGCAATCGACCACGCCATGGTTCATCTCTTTGCCAACAGCCGGCGCCCTGATCGAGCCGACGGGAGCGCCAACTAGACCAGGTGGGAGACAACCGTACTACTTGGAGCCAGTCGGCTGCTAGCCACGTGCCGCGTATGAACTTGTTCTTTTTACCTGTGTCGCGCTACCGCGTGTTCTGTTATTGTGTATGCAACCTCTTGCATAATAAATAGCTGTGCTTAAGTACACCTCAGCTTTCGTTTATTACTGTGTAGAGTGTAGTTACTCCATAACTGGTGACCCCGACGTGATTGCGTGCGTGCTTCGTTGTAGCATAGAACACATGCTTCGTGCTTCAGGTTACGCGTGACTTTATCGAATTTTGTACTCAGTGTTAAACTGTGTGTTGTGAAGTTTTAAGTGCTTTGCCGAAGCGTTCTCCGACGAGGAAATCACTCGAAACACGCGCTCCAGAAACCATCATGAATGCAAACACAGATACTTTGCTTGAAACGGACAACAATGACAAGCCCACACCGCCTCAGCTAACGGACGCTGCCCCGACTGTGTTGTCTGCCGGCGCTATGAAGTTGCCGCCGTTCTGGAAACATTGCCCGCATATGTGGTTTATTCAAGTTGAGGCCCAGTTTTACACACACCGCATTACTTCCGACGCTGCGAGGTATAATCTTCTTCTTGGCGCACTTGACTCTGAAATCATGATGGAGGTAGCAGACCTGCTGTCTAATCCGCCTAAGGAGAACAGATATGATCGCCTAAAAACCGAGATTATCAGCCGGCTGACAGATTCAGCCGACCGCCAACTTCACAAGGCCCTCACCGAGTTGGAGCTCGGCGACAAAAAACCAACACAGCTCCTCAGGCAAATGACTACCCTGGCCGGCGGCAGAGCAACTCCGGACGTCATCAGGGTTCGCTGGCTTGCCTTGCTGCCTCCGTCAATCCAACGCTGTTTGAAGCTGGTGAAAGGCATCTCCCTTGACGAACAGGCGAAGATCGCGGACGAGCTACATGAGATGCAGTCTCCTCCAACCGTTATGGCCGCTGGCTACACGCGTTCCAAGTCACGAGCTCCGGACCGCCTGCCTGCCGATCCGCTCGTATCGCTCACAGAAGAAATCTCCAACTTGAAGCTGGCCGTGGCTGAGCTGTGCAAGATCAACGCCACGCTCATCAGCAGCTTCAATGAACGTGGCCGCGCACGTGAGCCTAGCAGTGTTCGCAGCAGCTCTCGCTACCGCAGACGATCCCCATCAAGGGCCACAGTCTGTTTCTATCACCGCCGCTTTGGAGAAGACGCTAGGAGCTGCGAGCCGCCCTGCTCTTACGCATCCAGACAGCCGTCGGAAAACTAGAGGCGCTGTCGATCGTTCAGGCGGCCGGCGACAGCACCACAAACGCCCGCCTCACCAAGGAATACCGATTGCACCTCTACGACCGTACAACGAACATGAGGTTCTTGGTCGACTCTGGCTCGGTTGTTTCACTGGTACCTAAGGTCTCCATTTCCGGATGTTGCAAGAAGGATGACTTCCAGCTGTACGCCGCCAACGGAACCGTCATTCACACCTATGGACAAAAACTCCTGGCGCTGGATCTTAACTTACGCCGAGCATTCAAATGGTCCTTCATTATTGCAGATGTCAAGGCAGCCATCATTGGAGCGGATTTCCTAGTTCACCACTCTCTGCTCCTGGACCTGAAGGGGAGATGCCTCATCGATCCTCTTACATCTCTGACGACCACGGGCCAACTCTGTGAAGCCACCATCCACACAGTCTCAACCATCAACCAGAACGCCTGTATGGGTGACCAGGACAAGATCTATGCCGACCTGCTCACACGCTACATAGACATCACGAGGCCTAACACTGTTCCTGTCACCCAGTCTGACAATGTTGTGGTTCACCACATTGAGACCACTGGCCCTCCTGTCTTTGATCGCCCTCGCCGACTTACTGGCGAGAAATTGAAGGCCGCCAAGGAGGATTTCGACCTGCTGCTGCATCACGGCGTGATACGACCTTCAAACAGTCAGTGGGCCAGCCCGATTCACATGGTGCCGAAGAAACTCGGTGGTTGGCGAACTACCGGCGACTACAGGCGGCTGAACGGGATCACTGTTCCTGACCGTTATCCTGTCCCTCACGGAGACAGCATCCTTCAGCGTCTCCATGGCTGTTCAGTGTTCTCCACAATCGACTTGGTCCGTGCCTACCACCAGATTCCGGTTGCCAAGTCAGACATTCCAAAGACCGCAGTGACGACGCCCTTCGGACTTTTTGAGTTCGTCGGCATGCCGCCCGGGCTACGCAATGCTACACAGACCTTTCAACGCCACATGGACAATCTGCTTCGAGGTCTGGACTTTGTTGGCTGTTTCATCGATGACTTGATCATTTTCTCCAAATCACACGAGGAGCACTTAAAGCACCTCACCACGGTGTTCGACATCCTTCGTGCAAACAGACTAACAATCAATCATAAGAAGTGCCAGTTCGGGAAGTCAGAGGTCATCTACCTGGGATACACAGTCAACGCTTCCGGTTACAAACCCCCGGTGGAGAGAGTCCAAGCCATCGCGTCGTATGCGCAACCTCAGACCATCTCCGATCTCCGTAGGTTCCTGGGAATGGTCAACTACTACAGGAGGTGCATCCCTGGCGCTGCACAGATGCAGGCCCCACTTAACGACCTGCTGAAAGACTCTAAACGAAACGACAAACGCCCAGTTCCTTGGACTCCCGCTACTGAGCAAGCGTTTGCTGCCTGCAAACGTGGTGTTGCCCACGCTGTACAAACGACTTTCCTCTCGCCGTCAGCGAGCCTTTGTCTGAGGACTGATGCATCCGACACGGCCATCGGAGCCGTTCTTGAACAGCTTCAGGATGGGACCTGGAGACCACTGGGGTTTTTCTCACGGAAGCTCATCCCAGCCGAAACCCGTTACAGCACATACGACCGAGAGCTTCTCGCAATCTATGCGGCCATTCGTTTCTTTCAGCACATTCTTGAGGGCCGCACTTCGTCATCCAGACAGACCATAAACCCATCACGTATGCCTTTTCGCAGCGACCGGAGAAGGCATCTCCACGCCAGTTACGCCACCTGGACTATATCTCACAGTTCACCACTGAGATTGTCCACACACGGGGTGAAGACAATGTCGTGGCCGATGCACTCTCCAGCATAAACTCCATCTCCATGCCAACGACGATCAGCCACGAGGAGATCCACCAGGCGCAGATGGCCGATGAAGAGCTGCCAACACTCCGGGAATCAACACTACTCAACTTGCAGTCTCTGCGTATTGACGGCCTCGATATAATTTGCAACGTTCTGGAAAATCGAGTGAGGCCCTACATCCCACAGAATCTCAGGCGACGGGCATTCGACGCCGTTCATGGGCTTTCGCATCCTAGTGGCAGAGTCACCGCCCGGATGCTGAAGGAACGCTACGTGTGGCCAGGTATCAGACGGGATGCACTCCTATGGACTCGAAGATGCATACCGTGTCAGCGAGCTAAAATTCACCGTCACAACCGACTGACACCACTCAACATTGCTGTTCCCAATAACCGGTTCGACCACATCCACCTGGACCTCATCGAGCTGCCGCAGGTCGCAAGTTTCCGGTACTGCCTTACCATTATTGACCGTTTCACCAGATGGCCAATGGCCATCCCGCTCAGCAACATACTGGCTGATACAGTTGCCTCAGCCTTCTATACACAATGGATCTGTCTATTCGGCACTCCACTTACGATCTCCACGGATCAAGGTCCACAATTTGAGTCAGCTCTCTTCACCGCACTATCGCGCCTGATAGGAGCTCAGCGAATTCGCACCACGCCGTACCATCCGCAGTCCAATGGACTCGTCGAACGCTGGCACCGTTCGTTAAAGGCCGCTTTGATGTGCAATACTCACCTACGTTGGCCAGACCTACTGCCAACCATTCTCCTCGGCCTACGCACCGCCTACAAGGAGGATCTGAAGGCCTCTCCAGCCGAACTGCTCTTTGGGACGCCGCTTCGACTGCCTGGCGAATTCTTCATCTCTGAAGAAACTCCAGCTGATCCACAGTTCTTCCTGGATAAGTTTCGAGAGCACATCCGCGCCGCCAGGCCCACACCAACGGCTCACCACACCAAGGCTCGCCTGTTTCTACTGAAAAACCTATACACCTGTACCCACGTCTTCAAACGTGTAGACTCTGTGAAGAAGCCTCTTGAACCACCTTACACAGGGCCGCATGAGGTCGTTAGGCGCATCAGTGACAGAGTTTTCGTGATTAAAATCAACGGGGAGGACAAGGCAGTCTCAGTGGACATGCTGAAACCTGCCTTCATCGCCAAAACAGACCACGACCAGACCGACGCCCCCCGGGCAGAACATCCACCAGCACTGACGCACACATCTACATCAATGGACCGACCCATGAGAACCTACGCGAGGTGTTCCCGTGCAGACACCAGCACCGGTGGCAAGAAGCGAGTCTCGTTCCTTACTCTCCCTGAGTAAGTCACTGGGGGGAGAGTGGTTGTGGCGGAGCCTTGCCCAGCCTAAAGTACAAATCTTCGCCACCAGTCGGCGTTGCAATCGACCACGCCATGGTTCATCTCTTTGCCAACAGCCGGCGCCCTGATCGAGCCGACGGGAGCGCCAACTAGACCAGGTGGGAGACAACCGTACTACTTGGAGCCAGTCGGCTGCTAGCCACGTGCCGCGTATGAACTTGTTCTTTTTACCTGTGTCGCGCTACCGCGTGTTCTGTTATTGTGTATGCAACCTCTTGCATAATAAATAGCTGTGCTTAAGTACACCTCAGCTTTCGTTTATTACTGTGTAGAGTGTAGTTACTCCATACCCCTATGGAGTAACTACACTCTACACAGTATTAAATGAACACTGAGGTGTACTTAAGCACAGCTATTTATTATGCAAGAGGTTGCATACACAAAAACAGAACACGCGGTAGCGCGACGCAGATAATAAAAACAAGTTCATACGCGGCACGCGGCTAGCAGCCGACTGGCTCCAAGTAGTACGGTTGTCTCCCACCTGGTCTAGTTGGCTCTCCCGTCGGCTCGATCAGGGCGCCGGCTGTTGGCAAAGAGATGAACCATGGCGTGGTCGATTGCAACGCCGACTGGTGGCGAAGATTTGTACTTTAGGCTGGGCAAGGCTCCGCCACACCCCGGGTGGCGCTATTAATTGATGTTTTATCTTAGGGAGCGTCCATAAACTACGTGACTTGGTCTATGTCGGGAGGAGGGGTTCAGTAGAAAGCTACGGTGGGCTACATGGAAAAAAGGGGGGGGGCAATTTGAGCCAAGCCATTCATATTATCTGTCACAGTTAAAACAAGGTACACAGCTTTATAATGCGCATCGCGTTAAAGCTTCACTGATAATCGATAAATTCGCGATCAATCTAACAACCTCGACGGCCATCTGTCGGGTTTACCACTAGATAGCGTAAGGCTAGACCCACATTCCTTTGGAACTGTGCTGGTCAGATTTTAGTTTTCTGCCCCTCCTCCAATTAAGGGCCTCGTATTCGGGGGGACGTCGGTTTGAATCACCGACCGGTTTTCCATTGTTTCACAAATGCACTCCAGGCAAATGCTTCTTTGAAATGGCCATGGCCGAATTCCTTTCCGACCCTTCTCACTACTCCTATCTCGGCTCTATTTTATTTAATTTAATTGCAATGGAGCACAGGCTCCGGTGGCAATTTCCCAACACAAACCATCTTCCCCTATCCTGCACCCACCTACATTTGCCCTCTACAAATTTTATCTTTAAATTCTTTCAAAGTTTTCCGTAAATTATTCATCATTTCTCTTGGTAACTCATTCCAATCCCTGACACCCTTACCTAAAAAAGAGAATCTTCCCACACCCTTGTGCCTGAAATCGAGTGCCAGCTTGTGGTCATGGTCATCTTTTCCCTTCCATTCACTACTTTTCATACCTATTGCAATATCTTTCCATGCCTCATCGCCAGTATACGCCCTGTACACTCCCATGACCCTCCTCATCCTCCTCCTGTCTTGCAATGAATCTCATTCCAGCTCCTTTATCATATCCGTCACTGATTGCATTCTGCGATAATTTCCAGAAACAAATCTAGCAGCCCTTTTTTGCACCCTCTCTAACTCCTGTATTTAATACGTAAAATGAGGGTCCCATACTACACTACCATATTCGAGCAATGGTCTGACCAAAGTTTTATAACCCAATTCCTTGAGTTCTCTCGTACACCCCTCATCACTCCCTCCAACAAGTGCAGAACTTTGAAACTTTTTCCTACCACCTGTCCTATGTGTCCTGCCCAGTTAAGTTTATTATCAAAAGTAATTCCAAGATATTTACATTTCAAGTCTTCAGCAAGCAATTCTTTCCCCACCTTATATTCATAATTAACCTTTTGTTTTTTATTAGTGTATCTAATAAGCTGACTCTTCTTTGCATTTATCTTCATTCCATGTTTACCAACCCAATATGATATCCTGGCCAGATCACCCTGCAACTGTTTACAATCCTCTATCGTTTTGATTCTTTTATACAGACAGCATTATGTCATTTGCAAACAATCTAATTTCAGATAGTAAACAATCAACACAATTATTCATTAGAATAATGAATAGCAATGGTCCCAATACGCTACCCTGTGGCACACCCATTTTTATTTGTCCGTCGAGGTGTAAAGCCATAAATAAAAAGAAAAAAAATCGTCCAGTTAAGGTACCGTGACTTTAAATACGGTTATTCTAAAAGGTGGAACACATTTTCTATTTTTATTTCTCACTAACTATAAAAGAACCAAATACGCGGCGCATGTCACTGAATGCAGGGTTCAAAGTATTACTGTACACATTCGACATGATTTCCATAAGTAAACATGTTCACTTCATTCACAGGACGACCAGTGCTTTCTTTCGATATGCGCCTATCATGTATGATTTTTTATTTCTTATGGCTTTACGGCTCGTCGACGTCGAGGTCATTAGAGGCGGGATGTGACTGGGGCAAGGAACGGGAAGGAATTCCGCCATGGCCTTTTCGAAGGAAGCATCCCGGCATTTGCCTGCATGATATAGGGAAACCCTCTAAACCCCAAATCTGGATGCCCGGGGATTCGAACCGGCGTCCTCCCGAATGCGGGGCCATAACGTTAATCGCTTACCCACCACGGTATGAATTTCTTACGCGAATAGTAAATCTGTTTATGACGTGGTGGAACCACTGAATGCTCGCTACATACCAAACCTCATTTTTTGTATACTGTACCACATAAAGCGACTTCTCGTATGGTGTCTCCATTTTCACGTAAACAGACAGCAGCGCTGTTGACGGCAACGAATGGAACTAATAGGCAAGGATTACAAACTCTGAACCTTCCTCTATGCACTGATGTGTGGCATGCATTTGTATCTTTTATAGTCTGAGATAAATACACTCCTGGAAATTGAAATAAGAACACCATGAATTCATCGTCCCAGGAATGGGAAACTTTATATACACATTCCTGGGGTCAGATACAACACATGATCACACAGACAGAACCATAGGCACATAGACACAGGCAACAGAGCATGCACAATGTCGGCACTAGTACCGTGTATATCCTCCTTTCGCAGCAATGCAGGCTGCAATTCTCCCATGGAGACGATCGTATAGGTGCTGGATGTAGTCCTGTGGAACGGCATGCCAAGCCATTTCCACCTGGCGCCTCAGCTGGACCAGCGTTCGTGCTGGACGAGCAGACCGCGTGAGACGACGTTTCATCCAGTCCCAAACATGCTCAATGGGGGACAGATCCGGAGATCTCGCTGGCCAGGGTAGTTGACTTACACCTTCTAGAGCACGTTGGGTGGCACGGGATACATGTAGACGTGCATTGTCCTGTTGGAACAGCATGTTCCCTTGGCGGTCTAGGAATGGTAGAACGATGGGTTCGATGACGGTTGGAATGTACGTGCACTGTTCAGTGTCCCCTCGACGATCACCAGAGGTGTACGGCCAGTGTAGGAGATCGCTCCGCACACCGTGATGCCGGGTGTTGGCCCTGTGTGCCTCGGTCGTATGCAGTCCTGCACGGCGCCAAACACGCATACGACCATCATTGGCACCAAGGCAGAAGCGACTCTCATCACTGAAGACGACACGTCTCCATTCGTCCCTCCATACACGCCTGTCGCGACACCACTGGAGGCGGGCTGCATGATGTTGGGGTGTGAGCGGAAGACGACCTAACGGTGCGCGGGACCGTAGCCCAGCTTCATGGAGACGTTTGCGAATGGTCCTCTCTGATACCCCAGGAGCAACAGTGTCCCTAATTTGCCGGGAAGTGGCGGTGCGGTCCCCTACGGCACTGCATAGGATGCGACGGTCTTGGCGTGCGTCCGTGCGTCGCTGCTGTCCGGACCCAGGTCGACGGGCACGTGCACCTTCCGCCGACCACTGGCGACAACATCGATGTACTGTGGAGACCTCGCGCCCCACATGTTGAGCAATTCGGCGGTACGTCCACCCGGCCTCCCGTATGCCCACTATACGCCCTCGCTCAAAGTCCCTCAACTGCACATACGGTTCACGTACACGCTGTCGCGGCATGCTACCAGTGTTAAAGACTGAGATGGAGCTTCGAATGCCACGGCAAACTGGCTGACACTGACTGCGGCGGTGCCCAACCGCTGCGCAGCTAGCGCCCTTCGACGGCCAACACTGGTGTTCCTGGTGTGTCCGCTGTGCCGTGCGTTTGATCATTGCTTGTACAGCCCTCTCGTAGTGTCCGGAGCAAGTATGGTGGGTCTTACACACCGGCGTCAATGTGTTCTTATTTCAATTTCCAGGAGTGTAAATATGCAAAATCAGTACCTTTTTTTAAATCACCCTGTATATTAGTTAATGCCAGACCATAAGCTTACGAACTATGAAAACCACGTCAGAATCGTTTCAATAGTTCTCAAGTTTATGCCAGACGATAGGCGTAAAAGTTTGGTGTTCAGAACATATTTTGGTTAGTACCTGCTCCTGTGCAATGGTTCGTAGCGTCATAACGCAATGTCACATCGCAAGCTGTCTGTAAACCTCACGCAAATCCGTTGATGCCATAACAAACGGACAAGGATTGCTGTACATTTCTATAAATAGTAGTTTGAAGGCCGTTATAAATGATGGGTATCACCTATGGTGGTGGTAGGAATTTGTTCTGCTACCATTTCAAAGGAAAAACAAGTAACGACTTTTTTTATTGGTATGTGAGTAAAATTTCTCTGATAATATTCTCGGTATTTTGCTACGTTGTTTTTCGATAACTGTATTTTAGTTTGATAAACACAAATTTTTACTGTTTTTGCTGGCTAGCCAAGCAGCGCAGCGGTGGCGGGCACTATAACTAGCACACTTCGGGCATTTTCGGACAGGCCGAGGGCTGCCGAGTTATAGAGTTCATGCCCAGTCTCCAGGCGTATTATTAAATTTGATAGAGCAAGAAGAAAGATGATAGAATAAAAGAACTAATGTAGAAACACTAGTAGCGTCATCTCCATTAGTGAAGTAAGTGTTTCATTTCTCGGCACTACACATATGGTAGGTGCAAGACAGGGATATTGTTTGTCACCCATATTATTTAACATATATTTGGAGGAAATTATAAAAAGAAGTTTAACAGGTGAACGAGGTGTATGCATGGGTGGACGTAGGATTAGCTGCATAAGGTTTGCTGATGACATGGTTTTGCTGGGAGAAAGTGTCAAGATACTCAGAAGAATGTTAGAGACTGTAGACAAAGGGTGTGAGGAATTTGGAATGAGAATCAATAGGACCAAAACTATGTATGATGGTGGGAAAGAGTAGGAAAGAAATGATGGTAACGCTGCACGGAGAAATAATTGAACAAGTAGAGTCCTTCTGATATCTCGGGAGTATTGCAAGAAGGAGGTGAAAACTAGAATAGCAATGGCAAAGGAAGCTTTCAATAGAAAGAAAATTTATTATGTGGAATGCTGGATAAAAACCTGAGGAAAAAACTAGCTAAATGTTTTGTATGGAGCAGAAATATGGACGCTACGCAAAGAAGATCTACAGAGGTCGGAAGCTATCGAAATGTGGATATGGAGGAAGATGGAGAAAATAAGTTGGAAAGGAATGATGAAGTGCTGGAACAAGTAGGAGAGGAAAGGTCACTCATAAAAACAATAAGGAACAGAAAAAAGAACTGGAGATTGGTCATGTGTTGAGGAATAAGCGCCTGCTTAAAACTGCTCGGGAGGGGATTGTAAACGGAGGGAAAAGAAGAGGTCGGCGAAGGAAGAAAATGATTGATGACATCATGATAAACGGGAAATATACGAAATATCGTATAGAGACTAAGAGAATAGCGGAATAGAGGGAGGCGTGGAGGGCTGTCACTGTGCGTGGACCTGCTTGATGATGATGACGCATTGGTATGAGTGTGAGGTGGTGATTTTTGTGGTGTTGACATTTCCTGGTGTCGTGTCTGCACGCGCCATTAGGAGCAGTCGGGATTCGAGGCACGACCCGCGGGCATGAGGGCGTGACGCATTCCCTCGCGTGCAGCGTGCGACACGGCGACGCGTAGCGGTAACGCTCGTCACGCTCCCACTCAACACACAAGCGAAACCGTCGGTAACAGCGAGAACGTTACCCGCCAAACTAGTTCGTCGTAGGCCAGGCCGCTTATACACTAGTCGGTTTCTGCCGCGGCGGAGAATTTGCCGTCGCCGTCGTTACAACTAGTGGCGCGAGGGATCAAATGGACGGTACAGAAGACCCGCGGCAGAGCTGCCGTCGACGGCAGCTCTGCTGCGCGCCAAGACCGGTTACACACTGGGCGGTTTTTACCGCAGCTGAAACTTAACTGTTGCCGCCTACAGAATTTGAGGTGTTTACACATTCAGCGGTAGAACTGCCACTGCTATTTCAGCGGTTAAACTTCCGCTGCTATGAAGAGCTGGTAAAAGATGACGTGGTCGGGCATCAGTACCTTGATTTTGATGACTTGAGTTTCATTTTGTGAAATTAGAATTTAATTTATAATTAATTTGGTGTTCATTACTTCGTAGTTATGTTTTAAATTTGTATTTTGACGGTTCCGTAGCCATAAAAATAGGAAAAGTAAAAACCAACCCCTCTCCCCCTTTTAACCCCCTTAATTTTTGTCAATGTTCTTTACACAAAGCTACAGATGACACCGTTTGACTGATCACCATGAAAGTTGGCCCATATATGTATTTTTTCATGGAGAAGCTTTCTGACAAAACACATATACAAAAATCACCCCCTTACCCGCTTTACACCCCTTGATTTTTATACAAATATACAGTTTTTATCTGTCAACGAAAATTTTTATACTTATAATTTAAAATAAAGAGTAAGTAATAAAAAAATAATTAAAATGCATTTGGGTGTTGAACTTGGCTGGAAGTCTTTACAATGCGACAGTGACGTATTCTTATAAAGGCATAGGGGGTGAACGCTCCGGTTAACAGGCAATTTATGTAGCGACATTTTCTTTCACTCGGGGTGGCGGCAAAATTATGTTCGAAGTTTTGCGCCTAGATCCGCCACTCCTATAAGGGGAGAAAGGCGGGGGGTGGCTGATCGAATTCGTCGAGGATGCAATATTTAGAAACACGTCCCTGCACTTCTTACGTCCCTCGGTAGTGCCGACGTTCCGAATTTGGTTTTGCGAGTCACGACAATGAATCCGATTACTGCGGCTAGGGAAGCGGATAAAGTATCGACGCTGTTTGGTATCGAGTACCTTTCTTTTGATACCGACACTTTTGTACTCATACTTTTCATACGATACTTTTACTCATATCAGGATGGTAGGTACTGATACCAAAATCACGTTGCAAAAATTAGTGGCAATGCTACATAGCCACTCGAGGTGAAAATATAATTCGACTGATATGACTGTACGGTGTATAACTCTCGAGACAAGAATAGGTAATTTCAAGACAACAATCGGGATGTCTTTTTATGATATCGTTTTTAGAACTTGACAATGTCATGACAACTTAGACATTTGTCTAGTTTTAATTTTAAGGAGGAAGAAAAGTCTCGAAATCTTGATTCAAATAATTAATTATTGGCAGTGGCGGATCCAGGATTTTGATTTGGGGAGGGGGCCTTGAGCGGATTTTGATTTGGGGAGGGCTCGAGTGGATTTTGATTTGGGGAGGGGGGCTTGAGCGGATTTTGATTTGGGGAGGGGGGCTTGAGCGGATTTTGATTTGGAGAGGGCTTGAGTGGATTTTGATTTGGGGAGGGGGGGCTTGAGCGGATTGTGATTTGGAGAGGGCTTGAGTGGATTTTGATTTGGGGAGGGGGGGCTTGAGCGGATTGTGATTTGGAGAGGGCTTGAGTGGATTTTGATTTGGGGAGGGGGGCTTGAGCGGATTGTGATTTGGAGAGGGCTTGAGTGGATTTTGATTTGGGGAGGGGGGCTTGAGCGGATTTTGATTTGGGGAGGGCTTGAGTGGATTTTGATTTGGAGAGGGGGGCTTGAGCGGATTTTGATTTGGAGAGGGCTTTAGTGGATTTTGATTTGGGGAGGGGGGGCTTGAGCGGATTGTGATTTGGAGAGGGCTTGAGTGGATTTTGATTTGGGGAGGGGGGCTTGAGCGGGTTTTGATTTGGGGAGGGCTTGAGTGGATTTTGATTTGGGGAGGGGGGGGCTTGAGCGGATTGTGATTTGGAGAGGGCTTGAGTGGATTTTGATTTGGGGAGGGGGGCTTGAGCGGATTTTGATTTGGAGAGGGCTTTAGTGGATTTTGATTTGGGGAGGGGGGGGCTTGAGCGGATTGTGATTTGGAGAGGGCTTGAGTGGATTTTGATTTGGGGAGGGGGGCTTGAGCGGATTGTGATTTGGAGAGGGCTTGAGTGGATTTTGATTTGGGGAGGGGGGCTTGAGCGGATTTTGATTTGGGGAGGGATCGAGTGGATTTTGATTTGGGGAGGGGGGCTTGAGCGGATTTTGATTTGGGGGGGCTTGAGCGGAATTTGGTTTGGGGGAGGGCTTGAATGGATTTTGGTTTGGCTTGAGTGGATTTCGTTCGGGAGGGTTTGAGCGGGTTTTGGTTTGAGGGGGGGGGGGTGGGTAAAGGTAGGCATTATGGTCGTGCCGTCCTTAAAAAGCCAGTAGAGCTAAACAAAAAATCTCCAAATCTCCAAATGTCAAAAATTACGAATTTCGGGGGTGGACGTAAATACTTTGGGGGGGGGGCTTGAGCCCCATTCATCCTCCCCCCCTGCTTAGGGGTTAGGTTACATTATCTTTAGTTATCAACGTTGTAGCTTGCTTGGTTTGTATGGAATGCGCGTCAAGAACGGATTGGAACACATTAAAGAAATCATTTAATCCGAATGCCTGCTTAGTAGATTCTAGATTCAGAAACATTCAATTTCAGGATGTCTCAGCTTGAGCCAATGCAATATGTACTGTAAGGTGTTTAGCAGTCACCCCCTCCAGATAGTGGTTCCTCTATTGACACAATATCTGCGTATGATTTTTGGAGTCTTTACAAGACCATATCACATACAAACCAAAAAATGAAAAGTCCAACATGAGGGTGCTCTTTACAGCCTAGTTTGGCTAATGAAAAGGATGAAATCAGCCTTTAATATTGGCGACACCAGTGTCACCATTCTCGACTGACTGGAGCAATGGGAAGATGTGACGGTACTATTCCCCCACGTGTTCATACCTGAGAGTTGCAGCAACGTAAGGCCCCGTCGAACGTACAAGGCAGACAGTACAATGTCAGAGGCAAAAACAAATGATTAGATAAATTATGTTTAAGTTACTGACGAGGAAGAGTGGAAAATGTAAGATTAGTATATTTCAGGTAGTTAGTTCCACAGTTTAATGAGTCATGGAATTTGCTGTTGATTTGATTGATAACGAAAATAATCAAACAATTCACTCTTTCATATATTAGGACTACAAAAAGGAACATGATTTACTGCTGAAAATTTCATCGTGAGTAATACTGACCGATTCAGCGACAAAAAATTAAAAAAAAGGGATAAAATTTGAAATAAACTCTCAGGTGCAAGCCTTTAACTGTAAATAAACAATCAAATAGAACAACATAACAGTCGCAATTCATGATTTGAAAAACATCATCTTATCTATACTTTTCCTTCTGTGCTTCGAGGTACCGATAGTTTCTTTCGATAGTTTAGTGGGTACGATACTTTTTTTCCGATGCTACTCGTGAGTAAATTATTGATACTTTTAGTCGATACCGTGTCTAACAGCGACCCAGTGCGTCTGACGGTAGGTGTGTACTGCCCCACCTGGTCTCTTACATGCGTCCCCGTAAACAAGAAAGTACTCTTAAGATACAGAACAAAGGTAGGTCGAAACACCCAAGTTCCCCCATTAGAATTAGTTCTCCTAACTGAGGCATAGAAACTTTATTATCAGAGCGATCCTAACAGGCTAAGTGGTTCCGGTGGCACTAAAAAACTTCCACTTCACATCTGACTTATTGCTTCGTACATGTTTTATCTCTGGTTTATTCCTAAGTTGCCACTGGCTTGTTTGCCTCTTACTTCCAGGTCTCCGGCCATTTACTTACTTCCAGGGTACCACTTAAGGCCCATTTTGACGACCCGTTCCCGATCACCCTGTCCCGTTCCCGTTCCCGATTTCACTTTCCTCCCGTCGACAGTGTGTTGCATTTAGACGACCCGTCTGCCGGCCCGATCTGGTACTACTGTACCAGCGGCCAACCACCATGCGTATACCAGTCTAGCTCTGCAATCTATACGTTCCACTTAATAGTAATAAAATTAGTTAGTTACAATTTTTTTAATATTCCTATATTTCAATTAATTTAAAATTCTTTGTGTAACCCTGACTGCTTGGCATTGTGCGAAAAGCCTAGGAAACAGAGCAAGACGTGTGCCAAGCAATTATATTTACAAAGGCATATATTCAGTCACTTTAGACTCTTGGATGGTGAAGATTTCCTGAATTTCTACTGGATGACACCTGAAATGCATCATTTCTTGTTTGTCATGACAGAGGCATGTGAGGTTAGGGTTGCCAACCATACTGTATTATAAAGTATCATATTTTATTTTTAGCTTTTTCCTGCAAATAAAGTATGCGAAAATACTTGATTTCGGATAAAGTATACAACACATGTAACTGAACGTTTGTCTGCTAGTTTCATAACCTCCTGCAAGAAAAAGTGCCTATCGGCCAGCGATTTTTTGTATCGTAGTCGAGGCAATAATAGCGGACCATTCATATTGTATTACTCCAGTCGACTCGTGTCCGCTCGCCGTTATATTTGAACGCAACCATAAACTATTCAATTAACTTCCAAACGACATGTTAGTTCTTATCATAAAACGAAATAAATGCAAGATGGTGGGAAGGGAGAAATTTAAAAATGAGTGTTCCTTTTAGGGCCGCATTTAAGCATGGGCTACACAGGCTGTATCCTAGGGGCCCTCACCCAAAGGGGGGCCCGCACAACAAAGGGGGCCTGCACAACAAAGGGGTGCCCGCACCACAAAGGGGGGAGCCCGCAAACAAAGGGGGCCCGCACCACAAAGGGGGCCCTCACCACAAAGGGGGGCCCGCACCACAAAGGGGGACCGCACAAAAGGGGGCCCGCACCACAAAGGGGGGCCCGCACCACAAAGGGGGACCGCACAACAAAGGGGCCCGCACCACAAAGGGGGGCCCGCACCACAAATGGGGCCCTGCACAACAAAGGGGGCCCGCACCAAAAGGGGGTCCGCACCACAAGGGGGCCCGCACAACAAAGAGGGGCCCGCACAACAAAGTGGGGCCCGCACCACCAACGGGTAGCCCGCACCACCAAGGGGGACCCCGCACCACCAAGGGGGGGGCCCGCACCACAAAGAGGGGCCATAAAAAAAATGTCGCCCATAATTTATTTGGACCGAATTTGGAATATTTCAAAATTGAAGCGACAGGGGGGCCCAGACCACCTGTATAGCCTAGGGTCCCAGAGAGCCTAAATGCGGCCCTGGTTCCTTTTTTGTTATACTAGATGCACAGTGTGGCTCCAGCTTTAACACTGGAATGAAACTAACAATAAATAGCTAGTCCAGTAAGCCCGAAAATATATTTATTTGAGGCAATAAATAACTAAATTTTAATTATTTTTTCCTTTTTCATACTTTTTATTTTCCTCTTCAAAAGACAAATATAAATTTCTAAATAAGTTGGCAACCCTATGTGAGGTGTCCCATAAAAATTTGCGGGTCTTTTACACCCTCAGGAACTCAGTCAATACTTCTTTTTCATGATTATCGGAAGCATCCAACTCAAAATAATAGAAAACGGGGTACCAGGCAGTGTGAGCACAATCGGGTGAGGCTTTACACGGCCAGTTTTAAGGGCCCGACGTACCCCCACCCTTTCGTCCTAAATCGTATGGAATTTACACCCCATCTGCCTGTCTGGCCTTGGCGCAAAAACGTGACCAGGAGCTCAGTTTAGACGACCCGATTTCAGGGCCGAGGAGGCGTCGCCACGATTTAGCGAGACCAGGTCGGGTCGCTTACCAACAAGTTGCCCCAGCCTAACTTCCAAATTGCCTCTGATCGACTCTCGTGTCTCCGCTTACTTACTGCTGCTTTCACTTTTAACTCGAGTGATTGCATGCCGTACGCGAAGGCCAAGGAGTCCCCCGGAAGTGCGCCTTGACCAGACAATGCGAACAGACTTGTCGCGTGTTTCCCGGATCTCCGCTACGCGGCGTGCCGCGCCACTGGGCGGGGACAAAGAGCTGCCACAAGGATCAGTTCTGGGTCCTGTGTTACTCCTTAGCATACTGGCTGCCACTTAACACGCGACACCTTGCGACTGTTATTCTTTAGGGAGGGGCGATAAAGTGAAAGGAGAAACTGCGTTCCACTTTTATGTCCTTAAAGGACATTGAGAATGAATTATAGAACCGACGAAAGCAACATTACCTAAAGTTGCTCTCAATATTTAGCCTTTATGTTAACTGAGTGGTGCTACAGGAATTAGTTTTGAGTCTTGTGTTGTTTATATACGCTTCTTCAAACAACACTCATTACTTAAAGTATTTCTGAACGAGAACATTAGGTGACCATTACTCGGACAAAGTGGCGGCCATAACTTCTGACTTTCTGTGTTTTCCTGCCCCGTTTTGGTCACAATTACATCCTTTTAGCAACTTGGGGATCATTAAAAACTATTTATGTCAACGGAGCAAGTAAATCTTGTTAGCTTACTGAGTTTAGACTTTATCTTAAAGGAGACTGTACTCATGGAACAAGTGTGTGTTCTCCACTGTTCATGTCGGCTTCTTCAAACGACAGCCATCTCCTTAAACATATCCGACAGAGAACAGGAAAGCAGCAAACTAAAGGCCGAAACTCAATACAGGGTTTTACAAAAAGGTACTGCAAAACTTAGAGGAAACATTCCTCACACACAAACAAAGAAAATATGTTATGTGGACATGTGTCCGGAAAGGCTTACTTTCCATATTAGAGCTCATTTTAGTTTCGATAGTATGTACTGTACTTCCTCGCCATTCTCCAGGGCTGCATCAGCGCATCAGGGATTCCATGCGACGGAGGGTGGATGCATGTATCCTCGCTAACGGAGGACATTTTGAACATTTCCTGTAACAAAGTGTTTGAAGTCACGCTGGTACGTTCTGTTGCTGTGTGTTTCCATTCCATGTTTAATGTGATTTGATGAGAAGTAATAAAATGATCTCTAACATGCAAAGTAAGCGTTTCCGAACAAATGTCCACATAATATATTTTCTTTGTTTGTGTGTGAGGAATGTTTCCTGAAAGTTTGGCCGTACCTTTTTGTAACACCCTGTATACGTTCCTACTTCTGCCCTCCACACCTTCCAAATAAACGGTGGAAGCCCTATGGAGTTACTGATATCACAGCCAATCAACTTGTTAGGGTTCTTAGGTGGTTTGAGAACTGCATTAATTAATTAAAAAGTCCACCAAACAGGTTAATTTTGAAGAGCTGTTTTATTTTGATCAAATCAAAACAAGTCAGCGATATTCACAAGCATAGTTACAATCCAAGGATGCACTTCTGAGTCGTTGCAAATGAAACTCTCTGTGAACTCAACTGATTGCTTGAATGAATAATCTCTGTCCAGGCGATCTGTTTATATAGAGTCTATCGAATTTACGAGAATTCTTCAAAGGCATCCGCCCGATATTTCTCGATCATTAACAATCACTCAAACCATCTAACATATTAGAAACAATCGGAATTAATACAAAATTAATTAACAACATTACAAAATGATCAGAAATGGTAATTATAGATACTTAAATACAAAATTATTTACAGAAATCCTTTCAAACTGTAGAAAATTGTCCTGTAGACACCGTAACTTACATTAATACATCGAATTACAAACATTTAAGAAATTCTCTTGCACCATTCGGTTCTTAAACATATTAAATGGCCTTTGAATAATTTTCTTACCTAAAACAAAGTCTATATACACTGATTTACAAGAATTTACAAAATAAACATATCAAATCACTTTCAAGCAAACTTTAGCTCACTACAAATATTTCATACAGTACAATACTATTCAAAATTCAGGTATTAGGGCTGTTACAAACTGTTGGACTTATGAACTAGTAACTTAGTATAGAGCTTGCTGGGTGAGCGGTAACGTCCTGGCCTCGCATTCGGGAGGACACGAGTTCAAATTCCCGTTCGGCATCCAGATTTGAATTTTCCTCAGTTTCCCCAAACCACTTCAAGTCAATTGCGGGATGGTTTCTTCAGAATGCCATGGCTAAATTCCTTGCTGTTCCATTACCGCCTCTAATGACCTCGACGTCGACGAGGCGTAAAGCTGTTAAAAAAATAACTTACAAATGTCTAATTTCGCACTACTTAACACGATTATAAATTAATATTTTAGAATATCACGGGTCCATAATAAATTTGGCGGGTTTAGTTGGGATGGGGGTTAAATGGAACGTTTGGTTTAGACAGAATTTATGAGAATCTGAATGTTTGCTTTCCATTCCACTACTGGTAGTATTTTTTGTCGAAAAAGCGCAATAAAAACTCCACTTTATTTCCTGAACTATTGCACTGAAAATTCTAGAGAGAAAATATAGCGATAATTCTGGAGTTTCTGCTTTCTGTAAAATAACTGAATGAGTCATTTAACAAAATTCGACTTATGAAGATTTTTTTCGAAAGAAATCATACATTATTATTTTTTGCGAATGGACCGTATCAGATAAAACAAAGCCAAACCTTGATGGCCGTCACGGCTTGTAATAAAGAATTTCTCCAGTGTTTCCACTGGGTGGTTAGAATTAAGGATTGTCACTTCCTGGTGTTCCTACGTGTTCGCAATTCGAGTAACTATGTTCTGAGTGATACGAGTATTTTTGTTTGTGAAATCTGTAGTTTATGAGGAGAAGGTTGGTGACCGTTCACGCATTCGCGTAGGTGAGTGCGGGAAACCGCAATCCGGCCGCTGGTACGTGGGTGCAGGACTCAAACCCGGTCCCTGAAGACGCGTGCAGGCACAGTGGCGGGCTGTGTACTTCGTAACGTCCCACCTTCTAGCAAAGAGGCTGTGGTATACCTACGAACGACCAACAGCGTCATCTGTAATCCGCAAATCAAGCAAACAGCACAGAGATTCATAATTTCAAATATCGTTTCACATTAATCTTCAATAACCGATTGAATGTCAATATTTTTATATGAACAAAGGAAAATCGGAACATATTAACTGCAAAAATTTATTGGTTAATAAACTGAAATTTTGCTGAAAACTAACAGTGGAAAAATTTCTGTCATTATGATCAGAGCGTGGTTAGAGTATGAACATTTCTCTGTACATAAATGCAAAGTACTATCAAAATCCGATAAAAACTGTGCGTTCGTATAAACAACGCTGACAGAAATTAAGTCGATAAGAGAACTTACTTTAGGTTTCTGTAAATCAAACTTAAGCAGTTGTTTTTCTATTTGTTTTAACATATACGTATCCAAAGTTCCATAAAAATCGGATAAAAACTATTTGTTTGTATCAAGAACATTGGCAGGAAAAAAACAAACACTTACTACTATGTATTAGATACAAGTATAATGTAGGTATACTTTCACTGCTGTCCAAGATCAACACGTCATACTAAAAGCTACAGATACACTACTACACTCCTGGAAATTGAAATAAGAACACCGTGAATTCATTGTCCCAGGAATGGAAAACTTTATATACACATTCCTGGGGTCAGATACAACACATTATCACACAGACAGAACCATAGGCACATAGACACAGGCAACAGAGCATGCACAATGTCGGCAGGCTGCAATTCTCCCATGGAGACGATCGTAGAGGTGCTGGATGTAGTCCTGTGGAACGGCATGCCAAGCCATTTCCACCTGGCGCCTCAGCTGGACCAGCGTTCGTGCTGGACGTGCAGACCGCGTGAGACGACGTTTCATCCAGTCCCAAACATGCTCAATGGGGGACAGATCCGGAGATCTCGCTGGCCAGGGTAGTAGACTTACACCTTCTAGAGCACGTTGGGTGGCACGGGATACATGTGGACGTGCATTGTCCTGTTGGAACAGCATGTTCCCTTGCCGGTCTAGGAATGGTAGAACGATGGGTTCGATGACGGTTTGAATGTACCGTGCACTGTTCAGTGTCCCCTCGACGATCACCAGAGGTGTACGGCCAGTGTAGGAGATCGCTCCCCACACCATGATGCCGGGTGTTGGCCCTGCGTGCCTCGGTCGTATGCAGTCCTGATTGTGGCGCTCACCTGCACGGCGCCAAACACGCATACGACCATCATTGGCACCAAGGCAGAAGCGACTCTCATCACTGAAGACGACACGTCTCCATTCGTCCCTCCATACACGCCTGTCGCGACACCAGTGGAGGCGGACTGCACGATGTTGGGGCGTGAGCGGAAGACGACCTAACGGTGCGCGGGACCGTAGCCCAGCTTCATGGAGACGGTTGCGAATGGTCCTCTCTGATACCACAGGAGCAAGTGTCCCTAATTTGCCGGGAAGTGGCGGTGCGGTCCCCTACGGCTCTGCGTAGGATGCGACGGTCTTGGCGTGCGTCCGTGCGTCGCTGCTGTCCGGACCCTGGTCGACGGGCACGTGCACCTTCCGCCGACCACTGGCGACAACATCGATGTACTGTGGAGACCTCGCGCCCCACATGTTGAGCAATTCGGCGGTACGTCCACCCGGCCTCCCGCATGCCCACTATACGCCCTCGCTCAAAGTCCGTCAACTGCACATACGGTTCACGTACACGCTGTCGCGGCATGCTACCAGTGTTAAAGACTGAGATGGAGCTCCGTATGCCACGGCAAACTGGCTGACACAGGCTGCGGCGGTGCCCAACCGCTGCGCAGCTAGCGCCCTTCGACGGCCAACACTGGTGTTCCTGGTGTGTCCGCTGTGCCGTGCGTTTGATCATTGCTTGTACAGCCCTCTCGTAGTGTCCAGAGCAAGTATGGTGGGTCTTACACACCGGCGTCAATGTGTTCTTATTTCAATTTCCAGGAGTGTATTACAGCATGTTGGTGACGCGAACTCATAAGGTTTTAACCCTCCAAAAAGCGTCAAGTCGCATATCATAGCGTGACGGCGACGAGAAGTCGCGAACTCAGAGATTTACCCAGTGTAAACATCGCTTAATAAAGCTGCGTGTCCACTATGCGCGGCAAACCCTCCAACATCGCCTCGCGCGCGCATTTGTCTCGCGAGGCGCCTCGCACATGCCGCCCTGAGAGGCAGTCTCTGTCGCTATTTAGGCGTCACTACTTGGCTCGCGCGCAGTTGAGACTTTTTTTTTCCTTATTGCTTTACGCCTCGTCCACGGGACTGGGGACAAGGAACGGTAAGGAATTCGGCCATGGTCTTTTTGAAGGAAGCATCCCGGCATTCGCCTGGAGTGATTTGGGGAAACCATTGAAAACCCAAATCTGGATGCCCGGATGGGGAGTGGAACCGGCGCCCTTCCGAATGCGAGGCCAGAACGTAGCCGTTCACCCACCACGCTCGGTCAGCTGAGGCAGGTTGTCTCCCGCGGCAGCCGCGCACAGTCCATACGTTGTTGGCTCGCGAGGCGACTTGCACATGCCGCGCTGCGAGGCAGTCTCTGACGGTACTTAGGGGCATCCATAAATTACGTGAGGAGAAATAGGGGGGGGGGGGTCCAGCGAAACTCTCACCACATGCTACCAAGGGGGGGGTGGGAGTCTATGGAAATCTCACGTGAGGTTTGGCGAAAAATTGTTTGTACTGTAGAGCAAAAAAAAAAAAGGTCTCCAAAAGTTTCTAGGGCGATTACTAGGGGAAGGGGGCGATTCTCACCAGAGGGGGGGGGGGGGGTCCAGAAATCCGGAAAAAACACCTCACGTAATTTATGGATGTCCCCTTAGGCTCCACCACTTGCCTCGCGCGCAGTTGAGGTCTGGGTGCCTTTGTTCGAGTTGCCTCGCGCCGCACAGTGGCAGTTTACTACCACGAATAACTAAAAGTGCCTCCTTTTCACTTTTTTTAATTTTAATTTTTATTTTAATGGCATTTGGTTAGAGACCATACAGCCAATCTACATTTTTACAAAGCTTCTTACATCCATTTGCGTAACTTATCTATTTACACATTTCATTATCTATATTAGGTAAAACTTATTACAATCTTGTTGAATGTAAATGCTATTTACAATATTCAAATTTCAAGTGCCTTCTTAAGTACCATAATCTAAAAAGCGTTGCTAGACAAGACATCAACTTAGACTTAGTAATCGGCGGTTCTGTATATCCATTATTTTCTATTGATTAGTCTAAATCGCCGTATTTCTTTGACAAATAATCTGTAGAGGGTTGGTCTATCTGGTGTTGGCCTCAATCGGTAGATTGGTGACGATACTGTTAATTTTGCCAAGCTAGTTGTTGTGCTTGCGCGGAAGTTGGGTTGTGCTGTGGTTTGGGCTTAGGTTTGAAGTTTAGTCATTTCCTGTTTTAACTTCCAAGATTGGTTAGAATTGTATCCCTCCGTCTTTTAAGTATCTGGCGAGGATGATAAGTATTACTTTGTTGTTGCTGGAAAGTAGGAGGGTTACGTTTGTCGGCGGGGGGAAGCCGTTCTTGGCAAGATCTTTCATCATTTTGTCCTGGAGTTGTTGGTATTTATTGCATGAAAAAATTATGTGATTGATGTCTCCTATTGCCTGGTCTGAGCACTCGCAGTATGGGGAATCTCTCAACCCTATTCGGTGTAGGTGGCTGGGGAAGTTACCGTGGTTAAATCGGGCTCTCGATATCGTAGTGATTAATCGTCTGTCACTGTTCCAATTGTAAAACCAAGGTTTTGGAGATATGATCGGTTGAATGGTTGCATAATGTGAGGCTTTGATTTTTGAGGAGATCGTCCATTCCTCTTGCCATTTTTCCTTGGCTCTTACTTTGATGTTATGTATTAAATCCGAGATCGGGAGTTGCATGTTGATTACCTCTCCCTCATGGATAGCTTGTTTTGCCAGGGCGTCCACCCGTTTGTTATGTTCTATGCCGCAGTGAGTTGGGATCCACATCAGAGTCGTCGTAATGCCAAGTTCCCTGTTCCGTTTTAGTTGTAGAACTTCCGATACAATAGTTTGAGTATGGCTATTCCACGTAGTATTTTGTAAGCTCTTTAGTACGTTGAGGGAGTCCGTCAGGATGACGATTTTGTCCATGTTGGTACTTTGGCTATATCTGATGGCTTCCAGCAGGGCTTTTGCTTCAGCTGTATAGATGGATGCCTCTTCGGGTAGCGAAAATTGAGACGATTTACCTACGGTGCCAAACATGCTTTGTGGATTAGCAAATGTGCAGCCTAATCAGACTCGGATGGTATCGCGTCCATTACCACCACAACTATCACTTGAATCTCCAGTCAAGCAACTTATAAAATCGCCAATGAAATGATTAAATCAATACATTTTACCTAAGTAAGAAGTAGGTACCCGTTAAGAATAGCAACAGATAATTGAACAACAATAAAATAGATTTTTTTTGCTGTCGTCAGTCTTTCGACTGGTTTGATGCAATCCTCCATCCTTTTCATTGTTTCCTTATTCCATTATTCCATTATTATCCCTTTCTTTCAGACCTTTGCATAACGCGTTCAAAACATCTGGAACAGTTCTAGTAAATGTTGTTTTGATTCTCGAAGAACGTATTTGAGGCTAGTAGTAGTCTACACGAGTCTCTAATTGCTAGAAATCTTGAAGTTGGAGCGTCTATCAGTAACTGAAATCGGCTCCCGAAATTTAGTGTTCACTTTATTTACATTTGGCTCAGTTAATGATTTTATAACTCAACGTTTGTCACTCTCGTAAAAGTTGTTAGTTATATGGTCGACCCATTTGTGTCTAATTTCTTTCGTAAGTTTCGCAACGTACTGCATTCTATTAAAATACAGTTTCCTTATCCACCGATGCACTTTTGGTTTAGGTTTGCCGTATACAGTGTGTTGTATCACTCTGAAAATATCAGTTACTGGTGCACGCGAAACGTCCACGATGGCTTCGCGGAAAGACAGTGCCTGGATGGTTTGCCGCGCAGTCCTGGTTGGGTTGCATTGCCGCGCGCGGCAGCCGCGCTGGTCGGCAGATGCCTCGCGCGGCAGTACCTGGTTTGGCGCCCTTGAACATGGCGCGGGATAGTCGATACGCACCTTAACGCGCGTGTATAGTTGTCAGGGCGTGACAGCGCATAATAGCGTGCAGCACAGGGGGGATTTTAATTGTAGGGCGCACTTTACCAACACCGACGTCTTGTTCCGAGCAGTCCTCCAGTGTTGGATGGCTGCTCCGAACACTGTAAGCTGCAACTCCTGAATGCAGCATTCACATCACTGACGAAAACCTTTTTAGCGAGCCCGTGCGAGTGACCACTCTCCCCCTACCACTCGGCGCAAAGTAGTTCTAGATGAGCCACTCTGGCTCAATTTGGCCCATTCGACACAGCAGGGGTGTCCCCTGGAACCGGGGTTCATGAAATTCATGGGCTGTATTAAATACGGCATTATATCAATCTGACAGAAAATATGCCATAAAAATACCGACCATAATATTAGTAACTGGTTTTGTGTGATTTGAACACGGGTGGCACATGATGGATTTGACCGCAGCTTTATGTATTTGAAGGGAATTATTCCTCCAGAATGAGTGGTTTCGCCTCCCCTTAAACAGCGTCTGTGTGTGTATTTTGTGTGGATAACTGTATTGTGTGTATGTTTAGTGAGTATCTGTACTGTAAATTAATGGAGCATAAAGGAAGGGAGGTACAGAGTTACAATGTTTGAGTTGTACTGTTGGCAAAAGTAAAGTAGTTGGCCGAGGAATGAATCTATCAAAAACAAAAATTATGTCTAACAAATGGGCCACATAGGGTAGTGTACAACTAGATAATGAACCTTTATAAACTGTCAGCGAGTACATTTATCTTGAACAGGTTGTAAATATGAGAGGTGATGTAATACCCGAAATTTTCCGTCGCATCAATCTGGGATAGCAAGCATTTGGGAGGCATCCTATTATCCTGAAATCTAAAATCTCTACAAATCTGAAGCAAATAGTCTATGACCAGTGCATTCTTCCTGTACTGACATAGTGTTGTGACATCTGGACTCTAAAGGAATTTACAAAACGTAAACTAAGGACTGTACAAAGAGCTATGGCGAAGACAATGCTAGGATTAACGAGAAGAGAAAAGAAAAGAGTAGCAGACATTAGGTCACTTACAAAGGTCGCAGACATCTGACAGAAGACAGCATCCCTGAAGTGGCAATGGGCCGGCCATATTGCGCGGAGAAAGACCATAAGTGGACAGGAACTGTGTTAGAATGGAACCCAAGAGATCAGCACAGACCAACAGGAAGACCACGCAGGGTTGTCGGACTTAACTGGCAGAGGATCGCCTACGATCGTGCGACTTGGAGAAGACTGCTCAACTTATACCTGAAAAAATCATGACTGTAAGAGGTCGCATCAAAAAATGATTGAACTGGCTGATAATGAAAAGAAGGGAGTCAGTGAAAGTGGTGACTGCAAGGTTACCTACAGCTCCGTACTTCATCGCGTTACTACTCAGTAAAGCACAGAGGTTAAATAATCAGGAGGGCTTTGATCCGAGTAGTAATGGCGACCGGCGAAGCACCAAAGTGATGTTGATGATACACTTTGTGGCGGTTACGCCTAGGGAGGTAAGGGTGAAAACCTTTTACTTCTTTTTGTATATTAAAAGAAACCTTAGGCTGCTAATTTATTGGTACTCATAATGGCGTACAGGCGAGGCTTAATTATCGTTAACATTGACACATTGAAATATGATAAAAAGAACTATGCAAAGCCTCTTCTTACAATTTACAACACATATTAACAAATAAACAAAGCATTAAAACACAACCGCCTTTAAATTAATCTTTATACAAACTCCCAATGCTAATTGGCAAGCAAGAAAGCTACACACTTGATTTTTTAAATGAAAGTTCCCTTCACAATGATCGGGAACCATAAATCAAACACAGTATTGACATTAACTGTATCCGATCTCAAATGCCGTGCGCCAGGATGATTTAAATTATCCACCAAGTGTGGCTTTAAGAAAGTCTGCCCCAGCTAGCTCAATATTTGGGAGTGCGAGAACTCCTAATCATTCAGTGGTCGTTACAGGGCTGTACTCAATGACCGAATAAAAGTACCACACTGCACTTGTAGAATTATTACCGTGACGGCGATGTGTTTCCCGCGACGGCGGAATTACTATAGCCCCTTGGCTATAGTGGACAATGCACCACGTCCGTCAGCAAGCGTACTGGATGCGTGCACAGTGGCCTCACTGTACAAGACACGCTTATCGACCCTCAGGTTCGATGCCAAGACCGAGCGATCTCCAACTTCGGAAGATTCGCTCCTTCTCGTCTGAAGGCTCGGAGCCAAGTCCTCTCCAGCGTCCGCCGGAAAAAACCTCCTCCCGTCGCTCGTGGTTTACATAGAAAAATACACCATCATTACAAAATGCAAAGGAAAGTCTCTCTCGATTGGTTCTGCCATTTTTAAGCTCCTCCCTTCGGCTATCACGATAGGCGAACCTTGTCTTTCTTGATTCGTGTGAACTTGGGATAGCCTCGGACTTATTCGTCACCTGTGACCTCCAAACTCCCCGTTCGAAGACCTGGGGCTTGGGTAGTTTGTTCACCGCAGTGTACCGTTTCCCCGGAGCCAAGGGATTATACGCTTGACCAACTGCGAGAGAAGGGTAGCTGGTGTCCATTGTCCCTGGCCGCCGCCGGCCTGTCGCGACCCTCTGGCGCGTCTAGCTCAGGTGCCACAAATACACTGACAATCCTCTCCGATAATTCCTTTCTTATTCTTTTTATATATAAAAATATGCAAAATAATATATATAAAAATGTACGGAATGACCCATATTTGGTCATTCTGCTACAACTTATACATCTTCTTCACTATTTACGGACACAGATGTTCAGTCTGGATTATAAATATACAGGTCTGCTGTTAAAGTGAACTCTCAAACATTCTTTTCGTAGCGCAATTCGTCGACGGTAACAGATACTGATAAATCGTCTGATTATTCAGATTAGGCTGATGTTGCAACAGCATTTGGCGATCTAAGTCACGTCGATAAATCCCACACCGACAGAAAATATCTGAAGGAAACCGCCACAGTAAGTCAGGTGTGCTGGGAGTGGGAGCAGATACAAGTACCTAACAGTTTTACTCCTCTGAAAGGGACACCAAGGGGCCGCCAGGCTTAACTTCCCCATCCTAGGGACGGATCACGACGACAGTGTGGTATGCCGTCATTCCAAACGCACTGTGGAGAGGTTTAACACAGGACTCAGCCTGGTGATTAAGGATAGGGCACCTCCCAAAGACTCGAACCTCGGACACCATCTCGGGGCCGCAACCACACGAGACAACGGGGCGGTCACTAACTGATCGTAAAAAATGGATGCTGCGTTCACGACGCTTGAGGTGTAAATAGGGGTAAAGCTTAAGCAGGTGGTTACGGAAACTGAAGCAGGGACATATGCTTCATTGCAACTAATAATGGTACCTGTAAAGGTTCATCCCACGGCGCGTGGTAGACAGGACGCGCCTTTCATTCTTCTACCGTCTGGCGGTGGGTCCCTGTTAACATATGTGGCAAAGGCGTTCCCCAGCACGCGCCATGGGAACGAGGCTTAATGCATACCTCTAACTCACTTGGAGACCATCAGACCTGTTCAGAAAGGATTTCGATCCCCCGAGTATATGTTGAAGGGAATTATTCCATATGTCTGTGTTACAATTATTTCTTCAAAATGAAACCTAGGTATCGAGAAATTAACGCGCAAACATTTGTTAATATTGTTTAAATATTATAATTTTAGCATGTTCTTTATCAGTTTCAGCGTGGTGTATTGGTAGCGCTCTTGCTTCCCATTTTGCGAACCCGGGTTCAAATCCCCACACTGGCAAATATTTTTATTTCTTTTTTTATATACAGTAATCATTGAGCATTGATTTTATTTCATTTAGGTATTTTTATCATGCGAAATACCTTTTAAACCATTATTTGCAATAATATAATTACTTACTATAGATACAATAAACAATTTTTATTACAATGCTACTACGACCATAAAAGAGATATTCTGTTAAAGTTCCATTTCCTTTGCAGAACATGAAATATACCTGTTTCATACAAAAAAAAAACCATTTCAACAATAGAAACAATGATTATAAAAAAAAAGTTGGGACTGTATATTCTGTAATATTTTGTTTTAAAAGTTATTTTGCATAATAAAAATTCGTAAATGAAATTTAAATAAAATAAAATCAATGCTTAATGATTACTGCATATAAAAAAAAAATATTTGCCAGTATGGGGATTTAAACCCGGGTTCGCAAAATAGGATGCAAGTGCGCTACCGATACGCCACTCTGAAACTGTAATAACATACTGAAATTATAATATTTAAACAGTATTCACAAATGTTTGCGCGTTAATTTCTCGATACCTAGGGCTCATTTTGAAGAAATAATTGTAACACAGACATATGGAGTAAATACCCTTCAACATATACTCAGGGGATCGAAATCCGTTCTGAACAGGTCTGATGGTTCCCAAGTCAGATATAGAGCACACTTTAAAACTGCCTTAATTAATAATAGGGTACACATTATGCGAACGGCGAAAGAAGCTATGTACATCTAGTATTATTGGCCGGGGAAACCCACAAGTCTTGTTCAGCCGCCGCGTCATAGAGGTTCAATTTGCAGTGAATTTGCAGTGACCAACAACTTAGCATAATGTACATTAACGAGGCAAAGCTTATACAGAGATCGTACGAATATCCGCGGGGAGACCGGATTTCGAACGGGGTACCTCAGCCAACTGAAACAGCAGACCGCTCGATGCAATCTCTATGTTAACCGGGATTTGGAGTGTCCCACTTGGTACCTATCCAGAAGCAGCTTGCCAGATCCTCAGCGAAACTGGAGACAAGTACGGTTCGTCCGACTTCCCTGTGTAACAAGCCAAGGTAGGTTAGTTATTGACAACCTAGTCTACATCTACATCTACATCCATACTCTGCAAATCACAAACATTGTGGGTGGCAGAGGGTGCTAAGCACCAATCCTAAACCCGCCCATTCCAATCCCGAATAGTGCGAGGAAAGAAGGAATACGTATAAGTATCAGTACGGCATCTTATTTCTCTAATCTTATCCCTCCGGTCATTGCGACCTAAATAGGTTGGCGGAAGAAGTATTTCATTGTACTCGAAATTTAAATTTTTTCGCATATTCTCCAATAAATTCGAACGCAAGCTACGTCGTCTGTCTTCCAAACTATCCCAGCCCAATCTATGTATCAATTCTGTGACGCTTTCATAAGGGCTGTAACAACAAGTCACGAATCTAGCGGCTCTCCTCTGCACCCTCTCAACTGAGTCAATCACAACCTTGCGATACGGATCCCAAACCCCACAACAGTAATCCAGATGCGGACGCACTAGTGTTTTATACGCTATCTCCTTTGTTTGAGCATTACAATTCCTCAAAATACGACCTATGAATCGTAATTTAGAATTTGCCTTGCCTACGACGGAAGTTATGTGCATGTCCCATTTCATGTTGCTTTGTACTATCACCCCCAGATACTTCACGGAATCAACCGTGTCAACAGGTAAATTGTTTATTTTGTACTCGTGAACAACCTGATTCTACTTGTTACTTATCCGCATTGCCTTGCACTTTTTGCAATTAAGTGTAAGCTGCCATTTACGGCACCAATCGAAAATAGCATCCAAATCACGCTGAATTTCTAAGCAATCGTCGGAGCACGTTATTTCCCTATAGATAACCGCATCGTCGGCAAACAATCGCAACCAGCATTTGACGTTGTCACCTAGATCGTTTATAAATATTAAGAAAAGAAGTGGACCTATTACCCTTCCTTGAGGAACGCCCGAAGTAACATTTATCTTAGAAGAGGCTTCCCCGTCAACAACGACAAACTGTGATCGACCAGTTAGAAAATCACGTATCCACTAGCAAATCTGAGCCGAAATACCGTAAGCTCGAATCTTCGCTAAAAGTCGGTTGTGTGGCACAGAATCAAAAGCTTTCTGAAAATCCAAAAAAACCGCATCAACTTGTGAACCTGCATCGATTACTTTCATTATGTCATGGGAAAATAGGGCCAATTGTGTTTCACACGATCTCTTCTTCCGAAATCCGTGTTGACAACCTAGTAAGTCGCATAATAATGAAACCACTGTCACGAAATTCTCACGGAGCATGGAAGGTTAGCGGGTGTACCCTGGCCTTGCATTCGGTAGGACCTTGGTTCCAATCCGCGTTCGGCTATCCATATTTCGGTTTTTCATGATTTCCCGAAATCACTCCAGGTGAATGTCGGGATGATTCTTTTGAAAGATCCTCACCATCCCTTGCCCCCCGTCCTTCCCCGGCTCCAATGACCTCAACGTCGACGAACCATAAACAATAAAAACAAAAAAAAAAAAATCAAAGTTAGCACGTAATTTTTGTATCTCTCTCTGTTACTTATTATAACCATACATAAAGCCGGTATTTACTGCTTACATGTTGATGGTATTACCCAATGTCTTTAGTTCTAACTAATTACGAAATATATTCAAAGCGCTTGTTGAAACTACCCTTAAAACTGTGACCATGGTAAATGTTGTAACAGGATATGAAGCGATACACCGTCGAAATGGGATACGGAGCCTCTGGGAGACGACTGCGTGAGTGTGGAGGGGAAGTGTCTTTCGGGATAGTAGGCTTTAATCGACCGACACCGGCTTTCACCCAGTCCCTTACTTTATGTTTCGTTCATAACACGCTACACTGAACGTAACAGTAATGATAATAATTATGTGAAAGAAGGAAAGTTTCTAAGGGGGCATCCACAA
Organism: Vandiemenella viatica; assembly: GCA_031002005.1. Classification (NCBI taxonomy): domain Eukaryota; kingdom Metazoa; phylum Arthropoda; class Insecta; order Orthoptera; family Morabidae; genus Vandiemenella; species Vandiemenella viatica. Next base: position 11,561 of record JARYHS010001345.1, on the reverse strand, counting down.
ATTACGTGAGGTGTTTTTCCGGATTTCTGGAACCCCCCCCCCCCCCTCTGGTGAGATCTGGTCCGTGAGAACCCCTCCCTAGAAATCGCCCTCGAAACTTTTTTAGACTTTTTTTTTTCTTTTTAGGTCACAACCTAACTTTTTTGACGAAATACCCTCCTAAAATCGACTTTGGCACAAATTGTAGATCTTTTTTTTGGCTCTACTGTCCCCACATTTTTCGCAAAATATCACGTGAGATTTCCTTAGATCCCCCCTCCCCCCTGGTGAGATTTCGTCGGACCCCCCCCCTATTTCACCTCACGTAATTTATGGATGCCCCCTAAGGAAAATCTTGGTATTAAAAAAGTGACAGGAAGCGAATTTAATTTCCGTTTGAGATCGAACCAAGAATTATACGACAAGTTTGAAAGCGTATCAAATACAATTAAGAAAAGGAGATTAGCTTTCAATGGACACATCAAGAGAATGGAATAAGAAAGAATGGCAAAGAAAATACTCGACTTTCAAGAGAACAGGAAGACTCGAGTTCCATGGGTGAACGAGGTCCATCAGGATCTGAAAGGATGTGGAATCAGCATGGAAGACATCCAAGACAGGGAATTATTCAGAGGAAAGATTGCGGAGGTGAAGGATCTGACTGAAGAAAAACCAATCAGGGAAAGGAGGGCATTTTCAGAGGAAGAAAAATCAAGAGTGAGCCAGAGAACGAAAGAGTACTGGCGACAGAGGAAGGAAACTCAGAATAGGAAATGAAGTTGCGCAGTCGTAGTCCATAGATGGCTGAAAGAAAAGGAGGAGGGGGAAAAAATCCATATGATCGTATTGACTTGGTTACAGGGTTTCTATTGGCTGCGGATACTCAACAACACGCCATGGAACAGGGCCGCCTCTGCTAGTGGAGACGAGACGCAGCTACCCACTCTGTGTCGGTAAACATCACAGGCGTGTGTAGCGGTGCGCTGTTGCCATCGGTTTGCAGCAGAGGTGCGCACCCCTTCTGTTCTACATCTACATCTACATCAATACTCTGCAATTCACAATTACTGTGGGTGGCAGAGGGTGCTAAGCACCAATCCTATTTTAGAGTATTCCAATCCCGAATAGAACGAGGAAAGAAAGAATACATAAATGTATCAGTACGGCATCTTATCTCTCGAATCTTATCCCTTCTGTCATTGCTACCCAAATAGGTTGGTGGAAGAAGTATTTCGTTGCACTCGTAAATTAGAGATTTTCGCATATTCTCCAACAAATTTAAACGAAAACGACGTCGTCTGTCCGCCAAACAATCCCAGCCCAACCCACGTATCAGCTCTGTGACACTCACATAAGAACTGTAACTAGCAGTCACGAATCGAGCGGCTCTCCTCTGTACTTTCTCTAACGTGTCAATCAATCCCTTGCGATACGGATCCCAAATTGCCACAACAGTATTCCAAATGCGGACGCACTAGTGTTTTGTACGCTATTTCCTTTGTATGAGCATTGCAGCTTCTCAAAATACGATCCTATAAAACGTAGTTTAGAATTAGCTTTGCCTACGACGGAAGTTATGTGCAAGTCCCATTTCATGTTGCTTTGTACTGTTACGCCTAGATACTTCAGGGAATCGACCGTGTCAACAACTGAATTGTTAACTTTGTACTCGTGAGCAAACGGGGTCTTTTTATTACTTATTTGCATTGCCTTGCACTTTTTACAGTTAAGTGTAAGCTGCCATTTACGGCACCATTCCGAAATAACATCCAGATCGCGCTGTATTTCTAAGCAATCGTCAGAGCACCCCACTTCCCTATAAATAAGTGCATCATCAGCAAAAAATCGCATCCTGCAATTAAGCGTTGTCACCGAGATCGTTTATAAAAATTAAGAAAAGAAGTGGTCCTATTACACTTCCTTGAGGAACGCCCGAAGTAACATCTAGCTTTGAAGAGGCTTCCCCGTCAACAACGGACATACTGCGACCGACCAGTTATAAAATCGCGTATCCATTCGCAGATCTGATCAAATATACCGTACGCTCGAATCTTCGCCAAAAGGCGGTTATGTAGTACAGAGTCAAAAGCCTTCTGGAAATCCAAGAAAATAGCATCAACTTGTGATCCTGCATCGATAACCTTCATTACGTCATGCGAAAATAGAGCCAGTTGCGTTTCACACGAACGGTTCTTACGAAATCCGTGTTGGTTTGCTGTAAGTAGCTCGTTTTCATCCAGAAACTTCATAACGTTAGAGCATATGACATGCTGCAGAATTCTACTGCAGTCTGTTGCTGTAAAGTGCTCTGTGCCAAATGACACTAGGCACCGTGGTGGGGAGGTGGCAGCGAGGTAAGCTAGGGCTAACCTTCGGCGCGCGCTCGTCCCTACACTTCGGCTAATGAGGCCCCGCCCCGTCCCGCCTTCTTTACAACACGTCGTGGGAACGCGACTTTAGCCGCCTAAACCTATCCCGGTAGTGCTACCAGGTACCGGGGGACCCACAGTTTAACGTGGATTCCGAACCACGGAAGTGTTCTGGCGTACTTCACATTACACAGCAAGCTGTGCCAGAGGTGAAGGTCGGGTTAAGGGTCTATGAAAATACCCTCCGAGACAGGGATTCGAACCGGGGACCTATCCATCGCCAGTCAGACACCTCAACCGTTGAGCTACCTTACCGCTGTATCGTAGCAGTAAGACACACATACGCCTCCATCACTACATACCCGATCAGTGTTGTGAGGCGCCGCACAATACGACTACCAGCTTCCATTCCCGGTGTCCCGCTATCATCTACGGAATCACATAACAGAGAACACACATGGTTCGCAGACACATGGCAGGTTAAGTACGCCGCACCTAATATGCCCGCTCTGATTTCAGGAAGGACCGAAGGCCTTCCTTCCTCTCATGGTTGACACTGGCCACCTGTGGACAACAGGGGCCGGTGGCACTTCGTCCTTACCTGGTCGTATCATAGATGTGAGCGGCAATTTGATAGGGATGTGTTTGTTAAAGTATCACGCAACTGATTTTGAGGGGTCTCTCCTAGAATATGGAGAATATCATATAACGCTTTGCACTGGAACATAAAATTGAAATTTGTTGTCAACAGCAATAATTTCATGTATAATTCGGCACAGCTTGAAAACTACTGAACCGAGTTTGAGGAAATTGTCTGTGTTTGTAAGCTAATGACGTGGCGTAAAACTTGAGATATTTAGAGTCACGTTACCTTAACTGGAGAAGAAGTTAATATCCGATTAAAGAAATGTAACACTACCTCCACGCCATCTGCCCGTCGTTTGTGTAAGTACCTGGTATTCAGTTTGTAGACGGCCATAGTGTAGCGAAATCTGTTATTTGAAAAACCTTCGTTTTTCCTCTTTTTTACGAAAGCCAACTAAGTTCTTCTATAGCCTTAAAATTTAAGCCATTCTGATCCTTACAGCGCATACGGTTATAATTACTGTGGCATAGTGTCTGATAGTTGCCTGGAATGATATTTTTTTTTTTTTTGTATCGGTTTGGCTTGAGTTTATATGCCAATTTCACCTTTCTCAATTTTCGGAATATTATACAGGGCTAGTCAAAATGATTCCAGCGATTTCACGATTTTTCTTTTGGCTGTCCTATAATACAGGGTGTCCAGAAAAGGACTCCCTGATTTCAAAATTAAATATCTCGAAAACAAAGATCGATAGAGGAATGCAGTAAACGGTATGTTTATTGTGACAGCTGTAAGAAGTGTATACAACAGTGTGAAATAATAGTTACAAAAGCTGCTAACAGATGGCGCTGTACGCTGTACAGCTCATATCAGCATACATAAGTGAAATAATCGTACGAAAACAATCTTTGCAAACAATCACATCACAATGTTTTCAAAATGTTCACCATTGGTACTACCCTGAGCTTCGGATCACTATTTAGGCATTACGTATGGCGATTACAGCGCCATCTGTTAGCGGCTTTTGTAACTATTATTTCACACTGCTGTATACACTTCTTACAGCTGTCACAATAAACATACCGTTTACTGTATTCCTCCATCGATCTTTGTTTTCGAGATATTTAATTTTGAAATCAGGGAGTTCTTTTCTGGACACCCTGTAGGTACGATGATGGGGTTTGTGTTATAAGACAAGTGGTTCTCCAAGTTTCGATTGCACTAAATGCAAGCTTCCTGCGGTGGCCGCTAGAGCGCTAGAGAGCAAGATGGCTGAAAGTGAGAAAGTGTATGCTGTTCTCGAATTTCACTCGACTCAGTCTGTGGTAACTGTTGAGCGACACTTTAGAACAAATTTCGGCAAGGATCCCCCGCATGCTAACACCATTCGGCATTGGTATCAACAGTTTAAAGCCATGGGATGCTTTGTAAAGGTAAAACAACGGGTCGCCCTCCTGTGTCTGAAGAAACCGTTGAACGTGTGCGCGCCAGTTACGTTCTTTAATGAGGTGACAGATCACAGGGAAAATCTATCTGCAAATGTTGCAGAATTGGCTCATGCCACATCTGGAAGCTGACAGTGAAGATTTCATTTTCCAGCAGGACGATGCACTACCCCATTTTTCTCTAGTTGTCCGTAATTTCCTAAACAGATGGGTTGGTCGTGCTGGGGATGCTGATCGTCAGCTGATGTCATGACCTCCTCGTTCCCCTGCGACTTCTTTGTTTGTTTGTTTCGTAGAAGACACAGTGTTCGTGCCACCAGTACCAGTTGATCTGCCAGACCTGCGGGTTCACATCACTAATGCATTTGCTCTCATTGACAGAGACATGCTGCATCGGGTATGGGAAGAACTCGATTATAGACTTAATGTGTGCAGAGTCACTGAAGGTGCACATATTGAGCATCTGTAGACACTCAAAAAAAACTTTCACAGTTTGTTTATATATCTGTGTAATCTTGTAAGTATATGTCAGATAATAAATCTGTAGTAATTTTCTGAAATCAGTGCAATCATTCTGACTAGCCCTGTATATTACCGAAAGTTCTGTTATCTCGGAGTACATTGCAATCTTAATGGGTTGGGTAACACTACGTGCAAAACATATTAGAATTTAAGGATTGCGACATCGGCGAGAGCGGCAACGCAGCGCGGTGTAGCAGGTGCGTGGAGCAGTCTGTTAAACACACTGATGACCCAAAACATTATGGCCAGTACCAACCACTATATCGAATGACGTCTGGTAAGTAAAGTTTATAAGCGGACCAGAAAGGCACGAGCAGCCATTCAATAAACGATAAGTGTGAAAAAAATCCGGAAATCGGCTGTCGTACGTGACTTTGACAAGGGCAGTCTGTTATGGTTTGGCTTCTGGGAACGGCCCGGCTGGTCGGCTGTTCGCGTAGTGAGCACCTGTGGAAAGTGGTTGAAACCACGAGTAGGCCACAAGGTGGTGGACGTCCACGCCTCATCACAGAGCGTGCAGGTCGGAGGCTTAAAGCAGGATGGGGGGCGATACTGTGTACACTGCTGGTGCAGGCACAAGTGTTTCGGAGCACAGGTGTTTCAACGCACATTGTTAGAGTTGGGGCTCAGCAACAGTGTTCCCATGTTCACCCAACGACGTCGTCATTTACGATTGCAGTGGCACGAAATCACCTAGATTGGATCGTGGATCAACGGAAACGTGTCACCTGATTGGATGAATCACTTTTCTTGCTACACCAGGTGGATGGTTGTGTCCGGATACGCCGTCTTCCAGGTTCCAGGTGAACGACTGGTAGAAATATTCACGGCGCAGGGACGCTGGCAAGTGGGGGTAATAAATATTATGCTATGGGGGACGTTCGCCTGGACTTCTATGGAACTTGTGGTACCGATAGAAGCCTCCATGACAGTCGTCGACTACGGAAAAACCATTGCGGAGCACCATCATGCGATGGCGTCTTACAAGAGGTAACTTTCCGCGTCACAGGTGGGAATTGTGCTACAGTGGTTTGAGGAACATCATACTGAACTCACGTTCATATATTGGCCACCAGATTCGCTTGATCTCAAACCGATAGAACACATCTGGGATGCCATCGGGTTTAAGGGAATTGTGTGACATCTGCTGCCAGATACCTCAGAAAGCTACGAAGCACTCGTCGAATTCATGCCACGCCGATACATTGCTTTGCAAAGGTGGACCAACACATTATGAAGCAGTTGTTCATAATCCTTGGTTAATCAGTGTACCGGAAGCTAAGTTTTTTTTTTGTCATCTGCTACTTTCATATCTGTGCAGACTATTAGACGTTTTGCCTTGCACTCCGTTGGATCTTGGACTGTACCGTTCCAGGTTTCCAGGATGCTGAAGCTCAGTTCGAAAACAGTTTCCGTACTGATATCGCTGAAGTGATTAGCGTAAACTGTGTGTGTTATTTTAATGTAACTGTGATAGCGAACTATATGACCACCTTGCCTTCTTACCGCACTCCCCTGGTACTACAACATCGTAGCTTTTCTCCCAGCAAATGGGATTATGTTCACCTACCAGTCACCATAATGTCTCAAGAATATTTTGCGCTCCTGTAAGGATGATTTCGCCATTCGTACGCCGTGAGTTTGTAGTAATTCGTACGAATGTAGGGACATGTATAACGGAGCTTCACTTAGCGTTGTATGGAACATGCTCGAAACGTTCATGTGGAACAGAAGGAGAAGTCTCTGGTATCCCGTCCCGACATCGCCGCATGCTCGGTAGAGGGTATGGATGTCGACCTCATATAGACGGCGCTGGCATCGGGCCAACCAGCGCCACCACATCATAGTTTTCCGCCGTGGCCAATCGGAGCCGACCCGCCGCACATATAAATAAAGGCCGCGCAGCTCCACTCCTCAGTTCAGTATTCACTGCGCTTTCTGTACTCTCTCTTACTGTGAATCGCCTCTCTGACAGTGCTCGTTCTTGGCTACGTTTCGGTACTCTCTTCGGACCCTGTGATCCTCACGCCGGACTCTGCCAGTGCGCGTTTTTGGATTACGTTTCGGCCTGCTCCTGGAACTTGTTCGGGTTGTTCGTGACCGTCTCCTGTGGACCGACTTTTCCGCCGTGTGACGTTCGGCCGCCGTAAGGACATAGCAAAGTCTGTGATAGTGGAACATGGCTATGACTTCACCGTAGGACAGTATGTCCACTGAAGCGGTAGGAATTCGCCCCACATCCAGCTGGGATGATAGTTCACAACTTATTGCTGGGATGACAGTTACTGAAGATGCACAACGTCAGTACATTTTGCTATGCGATGGCTCAGCCAATCAGCAACGCGTGCTCCTGGCTGGGTATGAACAGCCGGTCTCAGAGCAGATTTGGTACTTCCCCTGCGGATGCCGACTGAGTTTATAAGCTCCAAAATGTCGCTTCGAAACACCGTGTTTACTGGGCTAGTAATTCGACAAGAAAATACAATGGCAAGAAAGTCTTTGTTGATTGGTAAGAGTTAGTTTAATTGTGTTCTGTGTTATTTTCGAAGCAAACCTTTGGGAATGTCCTGGCATTGGCTTGTATGACTAGGGAAAACTACCGAAACACATTTATCCGGGGCTGCGGTGAGTGATGTTCGCTGTAGCTACCTCAGTCCATGGAGCAATGCCTCTGCACCCTGCCTCGGAAACTTGACCATCCTGTTGTCTTGCGGTTGGACTTCTACTGATAAATAATCTTTTGTGTTGACGTCTGCTATTCAGCGGGGCAGATACAACTTAGCTGTAAACGACGGGCCGGTCCAAACGTTTGTACGCAAGCGCGTTAACCACTGAGCTACCAGTCCGAAATGTAGAAAACTACTACAGAGTCTTACACATCCTGAGCGTCTGTCTATCGTCCTTTCGGTAATTTTTCAAAGTTACATGACAGTATGTTCTATTTATACAGTAAAAATTTCCTATGGTCATCCTAATGCCAAATTACATCTCCTTGTCAAATTTCATAACGATCGGATTAGCAGTTTAGCCCAAGAAATGTAACAAACAAACAGACAGATAGACAGAGTTACTTTCGCATTTATAATATTTAGGCTCTGTGGGCCCGTAGGCTAAACATGTGGTGCGGTCTCCCTGTCGGCAATGGCTGGATTCTTAAATTTCAAAATTCGACCTAAAAAATTTATGGGCGACCTTTTTTTGTTTTTTTTTACCTCTACTACCTGCCCAGGGGGCCCTCTTTGTGGTGCGGGCCCCCCTTTGTGGTTCGGGCCCCTAGGCTACAGCCTATGTAGCCTATGCTTAAATGCGGCCCTGCTCTGACGCAACTTATCGAGGCGTCTCCTAGATGGGGTTGTCGCACCGACCTCGTCTGGTGAATCTGACATTGCGCCGAGCACGTAAAACACTAAACTTACGCAAACCTTGTTAATCTCCTTATTTTACTTAATAAAGTCCTAGAACCGACCCAACTTACTATGTTAAATAGTACCAATTGTTACATAAGTTATTTAAAAGCTTTCGAAAGTATTTGGAATGAAATAAACAAATACAAAAGTATCAGTATAAGGCCTCTGCAACTGTTGCTGATTTAATTTTAATGTAATTTAGTTATTTCTGTTTCCTAGCATCAATAAGATTCAATCAATATATCAGACGTTATATGTGATGACTCATATAGTTTTTTTTCAGTCTGCAGCTAATACTTGACACTCTGTGAAAGTTTCCTGTTTGTTCTGTTGGCAGGGCCGAGTGGTGGTGGTGGTGGTGGTGGCAGCCATGACGTAGGCGCGACCAACTACAGTCCACAGTCTTCCAACGACGCAGATGCACCCACTGCACGCGTGTCAACTTCCGAATCACCCAGTACCGACCAAGGATCGTCCGCTCCCTGTACCACACCGGGTACTACGACTTTTGAGACACCCTGTCCCGAAAAGAGCCCGCCAACTCCAGAAACACCCTGTACTGACCAACCACTATCGGCAGTTTGTAAAGAACGAAACTCATCTACTTCCGAAATACACTGTGTGGAACAGGACTTATTCCTTTCTGAACCACCCTATGTCGAAACAGTCTCAACCTGGTCTTCCTCTACCGAAGGCGGTTCACTAACTTTTCACCCTCCCTTTACTGAATGGAGGCCACCAACTCCAGAGACACCCTGTACAGAGCTTCCGCCAACCAGTGAATTTGCTGGCAAAAAATCACACTCTTCCGAGACTTTACCTACTTCCAAGTCACCCTTCACTCACCGGGAAGCACAGACTGATTGGGTAATCTTTACCAAACTAGGACCACCTGATTTAGACGAACCCTGTATTGAACCGAGGTCACAAACCTCTGAAACACCGTGTACCGATCCTCGTCCTGAGCCACCTTACAGCAAACGTGGTTCACAGCCTTGTCAACCACTCTATACCTCAAGTGGTTCCTTTATTTCGTCATTAGACGGTAGTAAACACAATTTATATCACACTTTCGACTCATCCTGTGCTGATAGGAAGGAACTGATTTTCGAAACACCCTCTCAGTCTTCTAGCGTCACCTTAGATACCAAACCGAGTGTCGCTGCCGAACTACCCTGTACTTCCAGTACCCCCGAACAGACTGTCCTTCAGCTTCGAGTCAACCAAGAAAGTCCGCCAGTTGTTACAGAAACATACCTTGTCGCAAATTTCAGATCACCCTGTGAAGAAACAGTTTCGGAAACACCCTGTTTCCTTTTAGTGCTACCTGATACAGTTTACAAACCTGGGTCAGAGTGTAAAGTCGCGACCGTCAAACGCATTTCAGTATCTGCGACTAGACAGAAACCACCTACAGGTACCGGGAAGTGGAGTGAATTTTTTGTAACACCCTGTGCTGATGTGGTATCAGATACCTCAGCTGTGCAAGGTAGTGTAGTTTCCACCGCCGAGCAGCCGTACACGGGGTGTGACTACCTCGACGGAGAAGACGCGAGCGTCGACGACGCGGGACGGGCTCGGTGGATATCAGACTACGACGTCACTTCCGTGGTGGTAGCGAGCTGGCTCCGGAGGACCGCGAAGGTCAGCGCCGCCCTAGCGGCCGTCGTGGGAAGCAGTGACGCGAACGTCGACGACGGCGGCCGTCTGCCGGGTTCCACTACTGCGCATGTGTCGACCAACGTAGAGCCGTCAAGCATAGGTGAGTACCAACACCCGCGTCAAATACCCTGTTACATAACTTTGTCTCAATCCTGCAGATAACGTGACCAAAGAATTCTTTAGTATCCTTCTTTCAGAAACTAGAATATAAAAAGCTGTAAGTTACATAAAAATTACATCCCTCAAAATGCGTGAGAAACGAAGCCTGAGTAACAGATATAGCATTACAGAGGCTTACACACGATATCCGTCTGTCTGTCATAGATAAATTTTTAAAATTTACTTGTTTCGAAAAACGTATCATATGTTATTCATAATGATATATAACAGAGTTACTTTCGCATTTATGGTGTTAGTGTAGATATTACTGAACAATGTTTCGAGCCTGTTGATAACACATCCGGCAGATAGATATCCTGTAATGAGAAAAACAGTTTATTTATACAGGGCGTTTCATTTATGACGCGTTCGCGTGCACGGCAATAGTCGCTCGGAGCAGCGCCGCCTCGCTTGCCGCCAACTCACACGGCGCATCGCCCGTGCTCGGGAATGCCTCTTGCGTGCGTCGATTTTTTACCTTATAGTACGTGCTGGAATGTTGGCCATCGGCTTCATGCTTGACATCTTCTAAGGATGTTTTGACTAACTCTCCGCAATGTTTGTGAAGAAATATTAGCTATTAATTTTAGTTCTTATGTTTTCCTTAAGTTCCTCTTCCGCACCGGAGTTTGAACTCTAAACACGCTCTTTCAGGTAACCCCACGAACAGAAAACACAAGATGTCATATCTGGAAAACGCGGAGGCCATAATCAACGACTGATAATTTGATTCTAATTGTAAACACGCTTTAAAGCGCGCATAGAATTTTCGGTTGTATGGCGAGTTGCACTGTCTTGTTGAAAATGACCGTAATTTCTTTCATCTTCTGTCAGCTGTTCAAAAAAGGTATTTAAAATATTGTCTCTGTAGCGAGAAGATGTAATTGTTTCAGTAAAAAAACACTGGTCCAATAATTCGCCTCGCACTAATTGCACAGCATACTCCAACTTCCACATCGTGTCGCGGCTGTTCGTGGATAAGATGTGGATTTTCTGTACTCCAGTACCGACTGTTTTGACTGTTTACGCGTCCACTTAAATAAAAATACGCCTCATCGGTGAAAAATGTCAATTGCGGATCCAGCTCGCCATCGTGCACACTTTGCATAAACCAGTTTGCAAATCTCATTCGTGAAGTGTAATGTACTTGTTTTAATTCGTGCACAGCAGTTGTTGCATAAGGGCTAAAATTAATAATATTTCTTCACAAACACAGCAGATAGCCAAAATATCCTTAGAAGATGTCAAGCGTGTATTGAAGCCGATGGCCAACATTTCCAGCACGTGCTATAAGGTAAAAAATCGACGCACGCAAGAGGCATCCCCGAGCACGGACGCTGCCCCGTATGAGTTGGCGGCAAGCGAGGCGGCGCTGCGCCGGGCGATTATTGCCGTGCGCGCGGCCGCGTCATAAATGAAACGCCCTGTACGA
>JARYHS010001344.1:0-18185 GCA_031002005.1 Vandiemenella viatica | reverse complement strand
CAGACATGAAAAAATGTTGTTTCCATTGGAGGGTCACACTCATGCATCTCCCACACCTCGCTTCCTTTCTTCAATCAGACTCATCCAGATTGGCTGCGAGTTTAAATTTCAAGGAACTGCATTCTATCGGCACTGCCCTGGCTTTTCATTGTTCATCGGGGTAGGGGACTCTGTTCGTGAGAAAATGTTTATCTGGCAACGTCTCATTTCGCACGGTCTGTCTCCATAAATCCGCGCAAACTTGAAATTATCACCACTGCATAGTTATTCACGGTGAGTGCCGGAGGCACATAAATATCCCGCACTGAGAGAAAGGTCTCTGTTGAGGCTTCTACTGGGTGACATTTGACGAGGGTCGGTCCTCTTGTTAGAGCTGGTTTCCTGGAAGCTGGCTGAGGTAGTTGACCCGCCTAGTCACTCGTGTCCCTGGCAGACAATAATTGTTACCTGCTGCATATAACCAAACTAAACAAATAATGTAATTGCGATTTTATCTTACTAAGACAATAGTAAAGTATAATTTCTATAACGAATAACTATGATTTATTTTATGGGTACGTTTCGTGTAAGCTTTCTCTGGATTTTAATAAACTTCCCTGTTTATTACCTAGTGTCAAAAATTTTTTAGGTTATGTTGTCACTTGGGTTCAGTAACTGATACAGAGAATACGGGAAAAAAATAATAAAAAAAATTTGATTTAAACGAACGTCGCATTATTTTTTATATCTCTGTCTGGAATTGTGATTTTTATCTTTGCTACACAACAGAGAACCATCTTTGGCTAGAATCTCAATTAAACTTTCTTTTAACAAAGTAAGTGCAAATAAAATGTAATACTAGTATTTATTTGAAATTTACATTTCCTTTTGATAGTATAAAAGTAAATAAAGATAATACAGTTATTCATTTGAATTCATTTCCTTCCTCCATGTTTGAATTTTGCTGATTAGTCAAGCAGCGCTGTGGTGGCAGGCAATGTAACTAACACTTCGCGTCGCGCATTATCGATACTCGCCGAAGGTTGCCGATTATTGAAGCGCGCAATCTTCAGGAGCAACGCATCTTAAAGTGAATGGTGATGTTGTTTAACAGAGAGGTCTTTACATTAACATTCACCGAGAACGAAATAGTTAGTTGCAGCTAGATACCAATACATTATCTGATGTCGGAAAGCTGTAAATTTCAAGACTAAAATTCAGTTCCTCTCTCTATGTTCAAACAAACAAAAAAAATCAATTGTGTTTTGTTGTAAAACAAACTACCTTCTCTCCGAAACAATAAGAAATTCTCATTTCTTTCTTGACCTGGAATATTTCAATAGCTTCTTTCGAAGTTTGTGCTTCGTTTCACCTTTTCACGTTTTTATCGTTAAGGTCTTTACTATAGAAGCACTGAATGTTTATTTCGCTTAGTTTCTTTTTTGTAGAGAAAACTCTTTCTCGCTACTCTCCGTCAGAGATCTGTGAAGTTTTCAGAAGGGAGGAATATTCCGCTCGGCACGAGTTGGCTGCCGGAAAAGCGGTACCCGGGAACGGGTCCCTCCGCACCACGCTGCGCTGGGAAGCCGCCCAAGTGTCCCATTGTGAGCCGACAAAGCCGACAGCAGACAGCGCAGGCTCGGACATGGCCTGCGAGCCCAGCTCAGCCCACAAAGCCTTTCTGTTGTGTGTGTGGGCTCCACCACTCCGCTCCTACCACACCTCATCCACCCCGCCTGCTGTCAGTCCGATTCTCTCTTTTTATTTATTTTTTCCGCTTTCATGCACTCTCATCGATCAGCGCGACGCGTTTTTCCGCGGACGAGGAACCTAGCAACCTTCCGTCTCGAAACGTCTTCTCGGTAAGAGCTGCAAGACCACTTGTTCGTGTTGAACAGATTCCATTGTATTACTAAGGAATATTAAGATTTATATGAGTAATGGAAATAATGTTCAATACCTCGGCGTGAATTTGGACTGCTAAGTAAATTAATTAATGTGATACTTTTGGCGCCAATAGATTCAATCAAACACACCATAATATTTTTATACATAATATAGTATTATTATTATTATCTGCAATTGAACCCTGTCGGATCACGCAAAGCCTTAACGATTCAGTTTTCTGAGTTTCCATACAGCTTTCATTTTTGTCCGGGGATTTTCTTCCTTTCTTCAGTCCACTTCGTCCCCGGTCTCTTAATGACTTCATTGTCTGGCGGTACTTCCCACTTGTAAATTTTTTCTGTGTATGTTTGTCTGTTTACGATTTCTGATGAGTTTATATGGGCTTTTTCCATGTCCTTTTTGATCTCCTGGACCCAGGGCATAGTTTTTAGCTGTTCTATATACGTCACAATTTTATGAATAAGTCTTGTTGCTGGAAGTCTGTGGATATGTCCATAAAATCTTAATCTTCGTTTCCTGATGTCTGCCGCGAGGTTTGACAGTGTTTCTGTTGTCTTTAGAGATTTTAATATAGTAATATATAAGGAAATGTGGTTACCTATTTAACCTTATCACACCACAAAATGAAAAACTCAAGAATTTAGAAACAAATATTAACATCTTTATTTTCTACGATTTGAAATAAATTGTAGTCAATTAATTTTATTTCTTAATATGATCAAATGACAATAATGTAAAGATATATACTGGATTCAAATTGGGAATTTCTCAACAATTCTTATCGGTATAACTCAGTGCATAGCATGGAGTATCTCGCAGACGTTTATTTTATGCGCGTTTGAAAAATTGTATTTTAGTAAAACTGTGCAACGAACCAAGTTCCTTTACCGTTCAAAGGTGGGAGTGGTCACAAGCGTCTAGAAGCAGCGACGAAATGCCACTGCGTGAACTCGCTTCTGCAATGACTCTGGCTGCGACAGGTGAGTTGGTATGTCGTTGTACAGCGTCAGGTTAGGCACTGCATAAGTTTTCGGGGTGGGTCGTCAGATAAAAAGTTATAGGCAGTCTTGACGTGAGGTGTTCGCGAGCCACCAGTCCCATTCAACTGTACCGCTCGAAGTCGAAACCAGAGATCGTTTGCTTGTTTCCGGGTCATCTCCTCCTCAGTAATATCAACACACGCCTTAGGTTAGCCCTCGCCACCTCTGCACCACGTTACCTTGCGTCATTTCAGCTACCCGGGCATTTGATGTTTACCGACTGCCAGCAGAGGCGACTCCCTTCCCATGGCCCGCTGTTGATAGCTAAACCAGAGCGGCCGACAGATGCACCAGCCGTGGGAAGCCGGCTTAAGACTCGCGTTGCCTCACTCCAGAGGCGCCCCCAATCATTTCACCCTGTAAACCAACAAGAAACCAGATAGGCAGAAATTGTCTAGCGTTAGCGTATTTTCCATCCTTGGCCTGCTAATCATTTTTACTCGTGCTCATTCGATATTTCCACGCATGTGCTCGCTGCTGCTCCCACTATATGAAACGCAACTCTCACAAAATCTGCAGAAATACCCGAACCAACGCCGCGAGCGACGATCAGTAGTATTTACTACCAATCTTAATTTTTCATTATGAATTTCCACTGGGCCTTTCTCAAGCTTAGAGTAGTATATGCGTTTCCTGCATAGTCCTCCTGGATTGTACCTGTCCTTGGTTCTTCTGCAAATGTGTATAACACACAGATGATTTTTATTAATTGTTCGAGAGCTCATTTAATAGTTTTGATCACATGTAACATCATAATATCTAAAACGAGGAGCAACTCTCATTCCAGTCCCCAAACATTTTCTCCCGATACCACACAGTGTAAAAATAAACCTAGGCCTGGCAGAAAAATTGCTGAACTGTTTTCATTACAGTACGATATGACCAGAGGCAAAAGGAATTACTGGAGCGAAGATTAGAACAAAATAAAAGCTGTCAAGTGTACCTCACACATGCATACAGTATCTTTTACGTTATGGTTATGTTGATGTCCTGATTAAACTTCCATACAAAAACACAACAATTCATTTTAATTACTCAATACATAAATACTAATAACATCTAAATGATACAGAACCACATTTTTAAGAAATATGTGAAGAGCTTCTACAAAGAATCTTTACAAATATAAATCTTTAAGCGGTTCTTCATTTATTAGCGAACCAAGGAACAACTACCTAACCGATACGGACAGAGTTGGGAAGTGTTTGGTCCAGATCAAAATATGAGACATATTTTATCATTATACATTATCAAAGGACAGAGCAAGAAATATTAATCTATTCGTAACGGGAACAAATAAGAGTTGTGCATCACACTACATCTAAAATAAATACATCATTATTATCCTCGAAAAATTCCCACCAAAGATCACATTACATCACAGATAAAAACACCACTCTCTGCGTTCAGTTTATAAACTGTAGTATTTTTTTTACGGAAAAGGTTACAACAATATTACATTACAAGCACTAATCAATACAATAATTACATGAAAAGTTTTTGGTTAATATCAGTACTAAAACTTCCTCTTCTGATCAAAATGTTTAATTTTCACGTAGTTTGATGAACTAGAAACCGGCGTCATCACCCTATGCAAAAGGTAACTTTGAAAGAATTTAAAGATAAAATTTGTAGAGGGCAAATGTAGGTAGATGCAGGATAGGGGGAAGATGGGAGTGTTGGGAAATTGCCACCGGAGCCTGTGCACCATTGCAATTAAATTAAATTACATTAAATTAAATTGAATTAAAAAGTGTTTATTTCCGGAGCGAAACGAATATCAGACAACCACATTACATGAAAGAAGACAATAGTTCAAGTTTTATCCCTCCTTGGCAAACTAGTCGAACTTAACGACAATTTAGTTTCCTCATATAATATTTGCAAAGCACCAAATAGAAATGGATGGATGTAATACAAAGGGAGGGAGCATGGGTGCCAAAGTTTGGGTTAGGATGCGAAATGTATTTTATACGTCACCAAGGTTATCCGCCGGCTTACCTGTTAGGGGGCATCCATAAATTACGTGAGGTGAAATAGGGAGGGGGGGTCCGGCGAAATCTCACCAATCTCACCAGGGGGAGGGGGGGTCTACGGAAATCTCACGTGAGATTTTGCGAAAAATTTGGGGACAGTAGAGCCATAAAAAAGGTCTACAATTTGCGCCAAAGTCGATTTTAGGAGGGTATTTCGTCAAAAAAAAAAGTTTCGAAGGCGATTTCTAGGGGGGGGGTTCACGGACCAGATCTCACCAGAGGGGGAGGGGGGGTATCCGACCAGATCTCACGAAATCTCACCAGGGAGGGAGGGGGGGTCCAGAAATCCGGAAAAACACCTCACGTAATTTGTGGATGCCCCCTTAGCAATCCTGCTCCTGACCATAGAAAGAAATAACACCCCTCCGCACCCTCTCTCACTCGCTG
This sequence comes from Vandiemenella viatica, assembly GCA_031002005.1. Classification (NCBI taxonomy): domain Eukaryota; kingdom Metazoa; phylum Arthropoda; class Insecta; order Orthoptera; family Morabidae; genus Vandiemenella; species Vandiemenella viatica. Next base: position 12,835 of record JARYHS010001344.1, on the reverse strand, counting down.
TATTGCTGTACATATTTCGAAAAAATTCTTCGGGATAGTAGGCTTATACATGACCGACCGGCAAGGAAGATCCTGGAGGCTTCTGCTAAAACATGGTCGCAGGTGAATTAATTAACTAGATTGTGATAGAATGTAATTCCGTGTGGTCATAATTACCTGGTGACAGGGTTCCTATTACCTGCGCTTTCCGTCCCTGTCGTAGCCGACTTAACCTAATTCGGTAGTCCTACCGTGTACTTGAGAACTACAGATTAACAAGGAACCCGAAACACGGAAGTGTTCTGACGTACTTCACATTACACAGCAAGCTATGACAGTGGTGAAGTTCGGGTTATGGGCCTATGAAAATCCCCGTTGAGACAGGGATTCGAACGCGGGGCATTTCGATATCCAGTCAGACATCTTAACCATTGAGCCTCAAGAGCGCTACAAATATCAGAAGGAAAAAATATTCGTAACACAACAGAGAGCTATATCATATACTCTATTTTTCATACTTCGTAAAATCTATAATACAAAGCTTAAAAATATGTTGCCACTCCTGACACTGTCTTAAATTGTATATCTGTTTAGTCGAGGGTACCTTGGTCTTATTCTGGTTTCACTTCTTCTTCAGTTCTCCTAATTTCCAAATTTTATTCGTTTGCAAAGAAGCAAGTATTTTTCTTCTCTTACTAATATGGCTTGGAAATTCTAACTTAATTTTAAGCTAATTATAGTTCTTTTTTAGCTTCGAATTTTTGTGCTTAAATACATTGCCAAATCATCACATTACATCACGTAACAATACATTCTCAAATTTTTTAAAGTCAATACTTGAATATTCGAGGATTTTGATCCGCTAGTTTTTTTGGCGACGCGATTATTCTGTCAACCACCAGTTATCTGAATTTGATACTCTAGTTCAGTGGAAGTCAACCTGATCCCTTCTGCCCACTAGTGGGCATTACAGCTTTCTCGCCCGACGACCAGCAATTTCCCCTCTATTCGTAGACGCACAAGACCCATACCAGCAGGTTTCAAAGTTTACCAATCATTAGAGTTTAGAATGGGTATTATAACAAACACCTCCAGCTCAATCAACCTACCGCATCCCTCCAGAGGTAAACCCCAAATAAATCAGCATGAAGTATATTGTACACAGTGTGGAAGACAGAATGCAAATAGCCAGCGAGCGCAGTGCTCTGGCCTCGCATTCGGGAGGACGCCGGTTCAAATTCCCGTCCGACTATCCAGATTTCGATTTTCCATGGTTTCCTGAAATTACTCCAGGTGAATACCAGGATGGTTCTATCAAAAGTCCAGGGCCCAATTCATTCTCGTTCCTTAACCGCAGTCCTTTCTCGCACCTAATGACCTCGACGTCGACGAGGCGTTAAGCTGTTCCAAAAAACTGGAGCTATTGGTCTACAACTTGAAAATCAATAGGAAGTTGCTTTGCAGCACGAGGTTTACATGCGGTTGTTATAATCTGAAATTTAGCGAAAGATAGCACACTTTCCATATCAGTTCGGATTTGGTCATTTCCTGTAATTAAAATGAGTTGTAACAATACTAATTCTGGGCTCAGTGGGTAAGTGTAGTTTGGATTGACATATTCTCTTTGAATAAGAGAAAGCACATCCAATATAACATTTACACATCCTGCAATTCCATTAATTAGAGAAACCACTTTCTACTTTCAATTAATTTCCAAACATTACATTGTATGAAATTTTACAATGCCGCAGCATTTCCCGCGGTGTTGTGATTCTGTTTGTAGTGTGGTAGAACATTAATTAAACTTCAGCATATCACCCGGAAACCGCTCTGTAGTGGGGAACAGTGGTCAAACACATTTTTTGGTCTTCCCTTTACCGCAATATTCGTCACAACTCACGCTAGATAACAATTAAACTAGAGCCCTGATCTCATTATTACTCTAGTCGGATAAAACTGCAGGTCAGAGACAAAGTTATGGAAAGAGTGATGGTATTATTCCAATCGTTTAACGTTCTCTATCGTTGTCCGATTCTGTTATTTTACTTTATCTGACACTAGCCTCGTACCCGCGACTTCGTACGCGTGGATTAAGAATTTTTTTGCCAGAATTAAATATAAAAAGTTGTTGGTAACGAAGGATTGGTCCCAAACAATATCGAGTCGGCATAATATGACAGGAAAGCTATCACTATATCATTCTACCGTCGAACCTGCTTCTTGAAGAGAATCAATTTCCAACATATTTCTGTCACTATTCCATAAGATTTCAAAATTTCGTGACTACAACTGTTAATCATACTGGAAAAAATATCCTGTGCCCTTCATACACATTTCCTTATAAAATTACATCACAGCGATATTGCCATTTAGTCGTCAAAACGTAACAAAAAGACAGAGACTTACTTCCGTATTTATAATAATATTACTGTGGTTCACACTCACACACTGACTGCGAACACCACCTGAATGATCATTATAACGTAAAAAAGTGTACACCTACAACATTGCAAGACTACCTACGATTTGCCTCGCATTGCACCCCTAACTTTCTAATATCTACAGTTTAACATTCAATCCGAATAACCTACGGCCCAGGCCTGACTCTTACGATGAAAACAGTTTTAAAAAATCTTCGCATCCACGGTAATTTGAACCGGAGACCACGACATTCATAAGCAAGCGCTTTAACCACTGAGCTGCCTGTCCACTACACGGAAACAGGGTTCAGAGACGTCCATATCCAACGTGTCTGTCTATCGCCGTATTTCGAAGTTATGAGACAACATGTGTTATTTATATAGATAATTTTTCAACCAAATGTAGACAGTATTTTTCTCCCTGTTTCAAAGGATAAGTGTGCAAATTTTCATCGAGATCGGATGAAAACTGTGGATTTGAATGAAGAACAAACAAACATACATTCATCTTTATATATAAAGATGTTACATGGTAGAATGGTCTGTTGATGGCTTCTCCGTCATATCATCATGACTCCATGTTTATTGGGACACATTTTATGTAACTTACTGCTTTCTATATCCAATTATAACAATAAAATTATAAATCCACGCGTACGAAGTCGCAGGTAATAGCTAGTAAACTAATATTCCATTGGGCACCAGATTCTCTCTTTCTCATAAATTCTCAAATTTTTAGAGTTCGATTGTTGTGATTGGCCTCGTTAGTCTTGTATTTTCGGTGCTGATCGTTAATGTTCGGGAAATCTTGGTTCTCCCTGCCACAACATATCGCGTCTCACCCTCGCATGACGTGAGGTAAAAATCAACTCGACATTATTTCAGCGGAGTCGTTGGCTTCTTAAAATCACAGTTTAGTGTGAATCGCCACTTTCGCAAATTGGCAGCTCGAACACCACACCGAGCGTGGTGGTGTAACGGATAGCGTTCTGGCCTCGCATTCGGGAGGACGGCGGTTCGAATCACCGTCCGGGCATCCAGATTTGGGTTTTTCATGGTTTCCCCAAATCACTCCAGGTGAATGCCGGGATGCTTCCTTCAACAGGCCATGGCCGAATTCCTTCCCATTCCTTGCCCCCATCCTTTCCCGTCTCTAAAGACCACGTTGTTAAAAAGGGACGTTAAACTGTTACAAAAAAAAAAAAAAAAAAAATCGAACACCACGATCCTCCTGGCCCGCTAGGATCAGAGTATGATCTCCCGGGTTGTGTGACAGCCCCTTTTAGAGTTCTTCTTGTTGCTGTGAAACAATACCTGCTGAATCTTCCCTTGGTCGTCAGGTATCTCTCGCTAGCTCTCGGATAAGTGGCCTTACGTCTGACTTTAGCCGGCAGGTATAGACATTTTCAACTCCTGTTTTGCGATGAATATCAGTTAAATACGAGATATTCAATTTCTTGCAGTCCATAGTAATTCACTCTTCCTTAATCAATGTGATGCTACCCGCAGTGTCATAACTGATGCCCCAAGCAAGAAAGATGTTAAAAACACATAACAAAGATGAAAAAAACATTAAAAATTAATCATTAGTTTTTTATTAATGAAGCGTAGAGAGGTGCTAATTATCCCATGCGGAAAAAAAATTCACGGTACTGAAATTGCCCCCGAATTAAAATTGTAACTTTAAATTATTTGAGTTCGAAGTATGCAACGATGTATATTTTTAGCACATTCAATATTTATTTGCTATCACACAACCCCTTGTCTGTCACACGTTATAGGGTTACAAGCTTTTATTTCTCAAGACGAAAATAAAATGGAATAATTCAAATGATACAATTCTGTTGGACAATAACCGTTATGTAAATGATAGTAAACCATCCAAAGAGACAGGTAAAAAATTACAATCTGATCTAAGTTGAAAGACAAACTAGCAGTCATAACCATTCCTATAAAAAACGCAGTTTAACTGTAACTTTTGTTTACTTTGGCTTTATGAGGTCATTAGAGCCGTGAAAGGATGGGGGGTAAGGAATTGAGAGGAATTCGGCAACACACTATTAAAGGAAGTATTTCGATCAGTGACACGTTTCTTCAATTATTGGATAATGTATTTGGAACTGATGGTCTTTACAACGCTCTCACTTAAAAGTACTACTTAGCAGTTTTGTATTTTTACTTTGCAGAATTTGTGTAATGAAAAGCATAAATAAAAAGCAATGTGTCTATCAGACTCTGTCTCCGACGGTACCTTCAATGAAATAAATTATTGCTAACGGTTTCAATAAAATACTATCTGTGATTTCAATAAAATACCACCTGTTACTCATTAAAAATCTATACAGTTTCCAAACCAAGCATTTCCTTGAGTTTCATAAATCAGGAAAGAATAAATATTTTAATATATTTGTCAGTAAACTGGATAATCCAAAATTTTATCAACTTTATCGAAGCACTCGTGCCGACAGCTGATAATGAGAGCAGCTAGAGCAGGGGTGGCCAACCCAAGTGATCTCGCGGGCCACTTTGGAAATGGATCATAACTCCGCGGGCCGCATATAAAATTATATATCCTCATATTAGATTTAGACCCACTATAGACATTTTTTGGAGCAAAGAATTTAAAGTTAATGAGTTACTATTATTGTGTTTGCTATTAGTCTTACATTTAAGCATAGATAATATAATAATAATGGTACTAAATGCACATTTTAAAGAAATATATGACACTAAAAATGATATATAAATGAAATGAAGTTTGAAAATATGGATGCACAAATAATGTATTTTTTCAATACTTTGGTTCTCAATACTTTGGCCATTATAAAGTAAATATATTTTGTAAAAGTGTAATGAGTCGCGGGCCGGAAAAATATTTAAGGCCGGCCGCGGGTTGGCCACCCCTGAGCTAGAGGTTTGTTCCCGGTGTGGCTGATGGAAGTCGGAATAGCGGAGTATTAAGCATAATGTTTCATACAGATCGTTACGACCGCTGACAGCCACTCTGCAAATCGTATTATTCAAATTGGCGCGTTCTCTACCTGGCGCTATCTCATTACCCGGCAGCAATCCACTGTCGCGTCACTCAACCATCAAGCCAGCAACAGTAAGCGATTCTAGCAGAGATCCAGCTGTTTTCCTGTAAGCGTCTAATTGACATCGAAATGTAGCTGATAACGTTAATATTCGGTATTGTGTTCCAAGCAAACACATCCTAATACCAACCTCGTTGTATTACAAGGTTCACTTTGCAGTAATTACTGTGCAGAGAGAGAAAAAGCACGTTCACGTGGTAATTTCGCTATACTCCCATTTTTCACCTTTCCTCTTTCCTACTACTTTTGCCATCTACTAATTTGAACTTTAAATTCTTTCAGAGTTTTTGGTAAATTATTCATAAGTTTCCTTGGTAATTTATTCCAATCCCTAACACCCTTCTCTACGAAATAAAATTTCTCTATGCTCCTATGCCTGAAATCGAGATCCAGCTTGTGGTCATGGTAATCTTTACCGCTCCGCACCTGTCTTAATTCTTCCAGCAATATCTTTCCATGCCTCATCATGGCCTTTTTTTTCATATTTTTCTTAGTTCTGAATACTTGATATACAATTCTGAATACCTGATATTCAACTGTACAGGTACGGGATATATTTTTATTTTAAGCACCAATGCCAGATGAAGTAGCATTATGATAAAATGTTAAGCGCCAGCAGCAGTCAGCATAATAAGACACATCTAATGTTTGATACTGTGAAAACTCGATCAAAGTCGATTCAACAATTTTCAGGTAATGCTAGATTACTCGTAAAATAAATCTGTCATAAGACATACATTAAATTTTAACTTTCAAGCCAAGCTTTCAAATTCTGAAAATCTGTATTTCTGCGAGATGCCAGAATAAACAGACACATTACAGATACATTCTTATGTATGTGGTATGTATTAATGAGTATACGGTCCATGTTTCGATTTTCGAGCAGCAGATGTAGTTAGGTTAAAATGTAACCTGGACTAAAATGAAAACTGACATTCCGTATCAAAGCATCCAAACAACCCCATTCTAAGAACTGTGCTCCAAAATCACCGTTTAGTTTAGTACCGCAAATGACCGGTACGAAATCAATGAAGCTCGGTAGGCATGAACCTTTTCGAACGAAAAAAAATATTGTACGGGTAATAAACTTCAAACAACTCTTTTTATGGCAGAGTGCGGATGAATCTGGATTTTCTTTAATTCCGGAAATGAATGGCGATAATTATATGAAACTTGATAGAAGTTTCTCATTGCGTGAAAAAAAATGTGTATTGTAAATCAACTAACTGCAACGCCGGGAACTCTGCTAGTATACAAAACAAACCACATTCTATACTGAATACACACATTATCATGGTCATCCAAACTGAACGTGGTGGGTGAGCGGTTAACGCTCTGGCCGCATTCTAATTTGGGCATCCAGATTTGGGTTTTCCATGGTTTCCCCAAATCACTCCAGATGAATTCCGGGATGCTTCCTTCAAAAGGCAATGACCGAATTCCTTCCTGCTCCTTGACCTCATCCCCATCCCGCCACTAATGACCTCGGCGTCGACGAGGCGTAAAGCCATCAGTAAAAAAAAAGGTCATCCAATCCTGCAATAATACATACAAATACACACCCCTGTTCACAAGAGAGTTCCAGTAGATGGGTACAATACAATGGTAAATGCCTACACCCAGATTCGGAGAATCTGGAATAGCATCATAAGAAGAAGAAGTGCAGTGATATGTAGCAGGATGGTTTCAGCTAGCAAACAGTGAAATGGGTAGCATTTCATGGCGAACAATATTTATCGTCCAGACCTAAAAGACGATTATTTCTGCTCCACCCCAACGTATATGCCTCTGGAGCGCTTTTGACAGAGTAAATATGCATGATTTTGAAGCTACACGGAACGGCTAACTGACTGCCTGCACATATCAGTAACACCTAAGTAATGATCACAAGACAATAAAATTCTTCCCTCAGGGCGCGAAAAGGTTACGTCTAGCACTTAAATCTTTTGTGACTCGCTGACAATTTCGTAAAAAACTTTTACCACATTTTCGCTAATCAATCTAACTTTCCCCAACGATACAGCGCAAGAGAGACTCACTTAACTACTGAGTGGGGATAGGAAACTTTTTTTTTTTTTTTGTAACTGCTTTACGTCTCTTTTTAACATCGAGGTCTTTAGAGACGGGAAAGGATGGGGGGCAAGGAATGGGAAGGAATTCGGCCATGGCCTTTTGAAGGAAGCATCCCGGCATTTGCCTGGAGTGATTTGGGGAAACCATGGAAAACCCAAATCTGGATGCCCGGACGGGGATTCGAACCGCCGTCCTCCCGAATGCGAGGCGAGAACGCTAACCGTTACACCGCCCCGCTCGGTGGGTAGGAAACACACAGACATAATCTCCTAAGAGGGAGAAATAAAGACCGCTTCAACTCTAAACAGGGAGAAGACAAAGCTACGATTTTTTTCCAAGTTGAGGCAGAGAAGATATATCGCAGTTATTAACTAAACTGGGAAGAGCGATTTCTTCACATTGCCGCTGCAATGTGGCAAGGAAGGATGAATGAGCGGTAATCATATATTGAGCGAGAAAACTGGCAGCTGCTACACGTTGCAGAGACCACAGTCGCCGAAATACCTCGTGGCCGTGGAAAAAGTCAACTAAACTCCAGAAGCGGTGAAAATTGTCTCAAAATAAATCGGTGTGATTGTACCGAGCAAACCGATCCAATAACGATTCGGGAATAGCATCATAAATATTTCGACCAGTGACACGTTTCTTCAATTATTGTATATTGTATTTGGAACTGATGGTCTTCACTCTACAACGTCCTCACTTACAAGTACCACTTAGCAGTTTTGTATTTTTACTTTGCAGAGTTTGTGCAATTAAAAGCATAAACAAAAAGCAATGTGTCTATCAGACTCTGTCTCCGACTATACCTTCAATGAAATAAATTATTGCTAACGGTTTCAATAGAATACCATTTGTGGTTTCAATGAAATACCATTTGTGATTGCATTAAAAATCTATACAGTTTCCAGTATTTTCATGAGTTTCATAAGTCAGGAGACAATGAATTTTTTAATATGTTTATCAGTAAACTGGAAAATGCTAGTGAGAGAATTGATAAACAATACATTCACACAAGTTTTTGTAATGATAAATGTACATTATTTTGCTTTCAAATTTGGTATTAATAAATTGATTGTTTGCTTTATCTTAATAAATATTACATTTATACAGCCAATGAACAAATAAGTTGCAGCAATCCTAAATTAATCAATAGTAATATCCGTCAATGAACCACTTTGAACCCTCGTGTTTTTACAATCTTTTGGGGTCTTCCATGACACGCCAACCACACAGATAAATTTTTGATAATATTGTAAGAATTACTGTTGTAATTACGAAACTATTCACTGTGTTGTAAATAAATAGACTGTTCTCGGGCTTCCAACCACGTGTAAACGTCATAATTCTGGGACGTTTCGATGGCGTCTATCTATCCCTTCATTTTCAGCCAAAGGTATAACCGAATCCTATTCTACCTTTCTTTGAAAATGAGGGCACAGATAGACGCCATCGAAACGTCCCAGAATTGTGACATTTACACGCGGCTGGATCCCGAGAACAGTCTATTTAATCGACGTTATGTTTGTCAAAATAAATTTTATTTGTGAAAAGAAACTAAAAGACTTTAAAATGTTTTTAAACTCAGTCAGAAAAGTGGGACACCTCAAATTAATTAATGAAGAACAGAAGAAGGAACCTAATGATACTTTGAATTTTTTGATATATGTGCACAAAAATTGAAAAACTGATTACTGGTCAAATTTGATGATGCTACAACAAAAAGAATAAAGAACGAATGGAAATTACCGTAGTACACAGGTAGTAAATGATGTAATGAAGGACCTTTGTTTGGAGCCATTGAAAGACTGGAAACAAAGGAGCATTGAAGTAAACCTGAAGTGACATGGAATATTAAATTATTACCAGACTATTTAAAGAGAATGACCTCTTGATGAAGTACTTGTAAAGCCTGTTGAAACCAAATAAGAATTTGGTTATCAGTGGCAGCAAACGTATAACGAAAGCAATTGCAGGACTCACCTTCTCCAGGACTTTTTTTGATTTAGTTCCGAAGGACCATACCCATTGGTGCAAATTACCTACTGGCAAACCAGCGCAATTATTGAATTTTCCTTATTTTAATTTCCCCACGGACCAATGACCGGTGAGATAGCCCCGAGCGGCCACTTCAGGGGGGTGACAAAAACCTGTTTCGGGGGCTACCATTTTTTTAGCTCTACACTTATTCCCATAGGGTGGACAATCTGGGCTTTGGTAACATAATAAATTAAGAAAGAAATTTATAGAAATTCAGCCCATAAAAGACAAACGTATTACTTATCAAGATCACCATATGAGAGATTTCAAAACCAAGCCACTAGGCTTCGCTGCCGTCGATATGAATTGATCGCGTAACAGCTAGATAGTATCACATCATATCACAGGGATCGTATCACAGGGATCATATCACAGGGATATCCATAAATTATGTTTTTTTTCTACAGTAAGGAGTTTATCGGATTATTTTTTTGCTTTGTCGGTGTTGTATATGGATGTAATGTTCTCGGAAAACTAGCCGAGTGAAATCGTTTCATCTATTTTTTTAGTAACATTTGTATTTTACTACAAAATGCTGTGTGTGTTTTCTACAGTAAAGGGTTTTACAGATATTTTTTCTGTTAAGTAAACATTTTTGTTTCGCTATTCAATTGCTATGTAAACATTTTTTTCACGAAATTATAGCAAGGGATATGATCGCATTACCGCGATTGGCCTAGATAGCGGCACCCCATATCAGAAAGAGAGAGAGATGGATATACTGTGTGTGTTTTTTTTAGCTTAGTTGTATTTCGGTTTGCTGTTCATCGTATTTTATTAGCAAAATTTTTGCACGGGTCATATAGTGGTGATAAATATCGGTTTAGTATTTCTAGTCCTATGATTTGTTTTATCTTACCTTTCGAAGTCACCATTATGATCATTCTTATCAGTTTTCTGCAGTTCACCCTATCATCTTCTTTTGTTCCACAAACTGGAATGATTTATACACAAAATATAAAATTCGGTTCCTCAATCGGCCGCTGAGACCATCTTTCGTATTTTTTTATTATTTTTAGTGTTTTACACCCCATCGACGTCGAAAAGTGGGAGGGGACTGGTAACAAAAAATATGGCCATAGCCTTTTGAAGACACCATGCCAGCATTCACCTAGAGTGATTTCGGAAAACCGAATTCTGGGTGACCGGTCGAGGAGTTGAACCCACGTCCACCGAAAACGCCAGGCCCGAGCTCATCAAATTGGCTCGCTCAGAACGCGGATTTGAAATCTCAGTACTTGGTACATATAAATAGAGGCTCATAGATACTATTACAATACAGCCAAATGTAGGTTCAACGTCAAGGAATACTGGTTAGCATGTAATGATCTGATAGACCATTGGTTAGGCAGCGTCCATAAACGACATTGCTCCATTTTGGCTTCCCTAGAACCCTCTCCCCCACCCCCGCCCCCCCTCCATTTTTTTTCACGTAGCCTGATGAGGCTTTTGCCTCGTCCCCCTCCCACTCCGTGTAGCACATAGCATTTTTCTCTATTAATTCCAGAAGACATTTTTGTACTATCTTTTCTTAACAAACTATCGTAAAATTATTGCGTATATAATGAACACAACCGATATTCCAGTTTGTGTTATGTACTTTTCTATAGTCATAAATATTCTGAAAGAAATATTGTCGCTAGCCACTCCTGCAAATTATCAATTATCTGATCATCACAATCTGCACTACATTTTTACTCACTTCACCAGACAAGAGAGTGTCATTTGATTACACTTCTGAAAAGCAAAGCAAAAAAAACGATTACTATACAGTAACCATCATTTTCATCGCTAGTTAAAACCGTTAAAGATTGTAAAAAACAGCTTGTAGCGTTAGATCTCCAATTAGGTGGTCTACCCCTCCTTGAATTCACTGTTTCTTTCCTTCTTTTACAACAGAAAATGCGAATCTTTTCTTTGGGGGAAAGTTATTGCCTTCTGTCATCTCTTTCTTTTGTTTTTCCTTTTCTTCATGCACTTTTCTTAAGGGCGAAACAGTCAAAATATCCGAATGCTGTTTTTTTTGAGCGTTTGGGGTGGGGGAGTTGGTGACTAATTTTGGCGTGGGGGAAATTATGGGGTAGTCAGAGCTAAGCACCAATTTCCCCTTGATTATGGCTCTCATTATTGTTAAATAGTAAGATATATAATTTTTTTCCTCGTGTTTTACATAGTGCCCGTTAAACTTAATTAATCCCGCAACCATTAGAATATGTTAAGATAACTTTAAAAGCAATATAGCAAACTCACCTACTTGAGGTAATCACCGCAAAAATTACACTCGGACAGCAGAAAACACATGATGTCTTCTGTTTTGCAAACTTACTGCGATTGAGCCACCGCTTTCAATAAGAAGAAATGATGCCCTCTAGGGAGCCTTCAACAAAACTCGCAGGTTTCTAGCACGGAATAGTCATATTATTCCGGATATGCTCCTATTACTCGCAGGTTTCCACTCCACCGTTCTCCCCTACTGTACCTTATTTTAACCGTGGCAAATAAAATGAATGAAGAAACCTCGGACCCTCCTCCCCTCAAGTAGCCCAGCGTAGCTTTCTACCCAACCCCCCTCCCCGCCTAGTCCAAATCACGTAGTTTATGTATGCTGCCTTAAAGAGCTTTCTTTCAAAATTACTCGTTCAGTTCCCGGGTTCAGGAATGTTTAAGAGTTACGTTTGATCATATGAGCTGCACTAGAACATCTTGTGTTTCGTATTCCACACTAAACTGTAGGACGAAAGAAACTGGCTACCATATCTCTGACATTAGTGGCTTAGTATGCCTCCTTCAGGAGGATCCAAGCAACCTTCCGATTGTGAACTAAGTTACATAATTGTCGTTATCTAAACAGCTATAGCCACGAAAGCTACTGGTGGCTTTCGACGTCCGACTGTAATCTGTTCCTTTTGTGCCTCAGACCACTGTGGTCTGTCTCAGCTGCAGCTGCTGCAAGTAATTGCCTGCACCGCGGCTGCCCAGCCTCGCGGTGATAAATTGCTTTTTTAATTACTTTGTTAATCAAGATAAAGCAGCCTTTATTGTTGTAATTAAAGTATCGTACGAAGGTGGTCAACTGCCATAAGCACTAACTCATGAATGTTGATGTCACATTCTGCGATTAGCTAGAGTACTTAGCGCTATGGGTAAATTTGTTGCACGCAGGACTCTGCCTACAGAAACATGTAGAAACTGATGAATCATGTCGTTCTCTGTGCAGCAATAGACATT
>JARYHS010001343.1:0-28083 GCA_031002005.1 Vandiemenella viatica | reverse complement strand
AAAATTTTATTTTCAGAGTACTAAACTGATTTTTTTAACTCCTTTAGTATGACAACAACTGAAAGTAATATAGATTAAAGCACAAAGTTTTATTACAATATATGTGGATCCTTAAATCGAAATAATGTCTGCTATACTTCACATAAATTAATAGAACTTATCAGGCTTCGTGCTACCTATAAACAAAAAGCTTGTGAAATTCCCCTTGATAACAACTGATCTTTAATATTAACGTGGCTTAGTTTAACAGCATGATATGTTTGTATAAACTGTAATTAGCGCATTTGATGGTTAATAACCTGAAGTGTCAGTTATATCAGGTGTCTATAGTGAAGCAGTATCTAGCCAGTGACTGACATCATTTTTTCTCATAATATTGATGGTTGAATTCTCAGATGTTATGTACTGGTTTTATAGTGGGTAGAAAAAGATTGATTCTAAAGGTCTGAAAACTGTTAAAACCAGAAATTTTAATAGATCAATATTCATAATTGGTAATAATAGATATTATACACCACTGACATCAAGGCAGCATAAATGAAATGAAATTAACTGTTAGTGTCCATGTTGAGAAAACACAATAGAAATTAATTTGTGGGGAAAAATTCCAGTCTCCAATACAAAGTATTGCTGGTTGGGTAGTTGTTCAGATATTCTAGGCAGTGAACTGGCCACAAGGCAGTTGGGATATCTGGCACTTATGTAGAAGATGGCGTTGGAAAACTGGATTCCCGAAATATCATGCAGAAACAGAAGGTTCACTGAGCATCTTACCCTAGAGCATTATATTAATACTATATGCTTTATGCTATAAAAGACTTTAATTAAAAGAGTTATATTACAATACAACACTGACAGTAAACTTATTAATTAAAATTCTTTAATTACAGCACAACATACTTAAAATATAATCCCATTTACTAAAATCATTTCAGTGAGTCTAATATTTATTTGTATTACAGGCTCTTTACAATGTAAGAGTTGTAACAACACAATTTATAGTGTCATTTGAATAAATTATATTCTATAAAAAATTCTCTATGCCTTATGTTTTGTTCATTAAGTAACCTATAATATATATACATATATATAAGTATTTTCATCTAGCTGTTATAACTCAATAATTACTCAGGCTATTTCTGCTTTTGCTGCCTAATCATTTACAGATATATTAAGACAATTTATGCAATCATAATTCATTATGAAAAAAAACCTTGCCAACTTAGATGCTGCTAAACTATACGAATTTGATCTCTGTATGCTTGATCAACATATTCAGTAAAGGAATGAATTTTTTCTGCACAGAGGAGTAAATTGAAAATTATTAAATAATTAAACCAATGTACTGCACAATGGAAGTAATATAAACTACAAATAATGATATTAAAACTAACATAGAGATCATGCCATTTGAACATCCAATCTTATATATACAAGAGGATATTAATATATCAGAGATTAATAGCCAGATGTTGACACCCTTTGACCAATCATGATGAAAGTTGACACGTATTTATTTTTTAAAAGAAGGTTTATGACCAAAAATTTCAAAACCTACTCCACCCCCCTTTTTATTACCCTTAATTTTTTACAAAACCACTTTTTTATCTGATTTCGTTGGAACCTTGTACATGTATACTTCAAAATAAAGAGAAAAACTCAACCCCTTGTCATATTACTAATTAAAGGACCACCTATTTTTTATTATTGTTGTTATTCTGTGGGTTAGTTATTATATCTTTGAATGTATCGCTGGATTGATTGTAAAGAAGAGAATCTTTGTTATTGTGTTCTGGTAATGCTCTGTGATATTTTTATTTAACTGTGAAGTTGAAATAAACTTATCTCAATTTTGGCCTAACGAACCACCAATCTTCGAATAATAGTAATTTCTGATGTTATAAGTGGACTTAGTGATAAATGTAGATATGTAGAAATAGAAAATATTACGGAATTGTTTATACCGCAATTAGTACTGATTCATTTAGAAACAATTAAAGTATTTCTACATGGCTAACCGTATATCAGGACTTATGAAAGTGATTAGCGGTTGAAATAAGAAACAAAACCGTTAAAAGTCGTAAAAAAGACAATTATGAAACTGTGAGAAATTATTTATACCAGTTGCGAATATAACGAACCAAAGACAGTGTGTGTGAAAATATATGTTCAGCATTGAATGCAAAGACATTACAACAGTAGTTTTCTGCAACTACTTTTATCCGTGCAGCTGAAGGAGCTACTGTGGTCGGCGTAGTACGACGGGACTACATTTAACAGCACAATACAACGTAACTACTTGGACGGCAAGCTCGGAGGGTACACAGCAGCTGACGACGCGAGTGGTGCAAACAAAGAAGTAGACATCTCACAGGCAAAAAAATTAGTAAAGCAGTACTGTGAAACAATTCAAAATTCCGACTAGAACAAATCGGGAAAAAAATAGAGAAAATTGAATTCAGTGTAATCATATGTCACGCTAGTAGTAATCTAACCGAGCTTCTATTACGAAAGTAAAACATAATAGTAAATATATTCTTGTCGGGAAACTTTCTGCAATTACAAATTAATAGAGGGTCCATTTTGAATGTTTTTTTTCGATATAGAGCAGCAGATTTTTTTTTTTTTTTTTTTTTTTTTTGCATTTTTGAATGTGTGTCTATGTTAATTATAGTTTACAGGATAACCTTAGGAAAAAGTGACCTGGAGGACGACGTCAATAACAGACAGTAGTTTTGAACACTATATTGTCAACATTTTTCTTTCCAGTCATTTGTGTAGAGGAGCTTCCAACTGCTACAAATATCTTTTAAATGGTGATATTTTGCGTCTTATATATTTGTTTCATTGTGGAACTTTTTTCGCTTTGTTGAATGCTCTTATAGGCGTTGTACCTTTACAATTGGTAAAAAAGTCGGTTTGTCGGTGGTGTTGTTCCTTTTCTGTTCATTTCTTATCTTGATAGTAAGGGGTCAATACACCATGGGCAGACAAATAAAAGTGTAGATTAGCGTATAAATCTACTATTGGGCTGTCTCCTGACCTTGTGTGTAATTTTGTTACTTAATTGACCATGAGTGACGAAGAAACTATCGTAAAAGAGGTGACCGAGCAGAATAAAGCTATGGAAGAAATGTTAGCGAGGCTCGTGAATAAGGTGGAGAAAAATCTTAAGTCATTGGAAGTTTGAAGAACTATTTATTCATTTAAAGCAGATATGTCAGACAACATCAGCATGTTTGAAGAAAATTTTCATTCACTTAAGGCGGACAGCAAGTCTCTTAAAGCAGAAATCAACAGCAACCTGGAAGAGAGATTATGCATCTTTCAGAACAATATTAAAACTAAGGTTCATGAAAGTGGAGATGCCCTACTTGGCATCACGGCTAAATTAGATGAAAGATTACCATGCCTGGAGAATAAAGTTAAATGAGTAATAGAAGAGACAGAAAAGCAAGAGAAACGATCAAACATGAATGAATGAAGATCAAGGAAAAACTCAGTGGGTATCGAAATTGGACTACCTCAAGTGAACATTTTGCGGTGCACCGAAGCAATTGGTACGAAGGGGATGGCAGAAACAGAAGAGTTGAAAATTATGATAGCAATGTGGAAGAAGAAAAGGATACCTTGGGAGAGTATGAGCAAATCTACGAATATGTGAATGAACCAGACGATCAGATCAGAATGTTCAGTCGTGAATCACCAACATATCATGGAGATTGAAGTGGAATGGGTGATTTCCACGAAACTTGGATGATTGGTCATGGAGAAAACCATCGTTAGGAGAGACGAAGAGAAGACCAAGAATCAGTTGAAAGGAGAAAAGAAATTGAAGTATGAGTCGAAGAGTGAACGAGAAAGTATATCTAGTAAGGAGAATATCCGGTCTGGAAGGGGTGTAAGAAGAATTGGTTTGATCGTTTGGATAGATGGAACAAAAATCGGCGAACGAAAAAGGGGTTGGCTAAAAAAAAACCAAGGTCTATATTACAGAAGCGTATGGACGCTGGAGTGCTTAGGGTCAGAATTTGTCCTGAACGCCCAGTGGCCTTTTGCTAGGTATTTTGCTAAAAATACCATGTAAATACGTTTCTATTTTGTTGGTGGATATAACCTTTTTTATCGAGTTGAATAATATGTCAATGTCATAATTTTATCTGCCATTTACCTGTATCCAGTCGGGCTTTGTATATTAAATGGAAGCTCTGGTACGATACTAACTGAGTAAGCTTATGGATTTTTTTTGTTGGTGTTTGGTTGTTTATCACTATATTTGCACATCAGTATGTATTATCAAATAGCTGTTAGTATTAATTCCAACCACCACTGATTACCTTGTACACCTAGCTTATGGAAGACTGTATACAAGTATGATTTGAATTACCCAAGACAAAGACCTAGGACGCCATAAATTTTGAAGGTATCGAGATCAAATGGTCGACCAGTGGTATCACTGTGAACGTTTTCGCGGCGGCAGCACTGTAGAAAACACTCTCGGGATTCTAGCCGCGTCAAATAAAGTCGACTCGAAACGTCGCCAGTCGACTTTTATTTGACGCGGCTAGAATCCCGAGAGTGCTTTCTACAGTGGTATCACGTTTGATCCTATACCTGGAAGGGATTGTCTTAATAATTGAAGGGCCCACTTAGTTTTATTATTATTGCTATTCTTTGGGTTACTTATTATGTCTTTGAATGTATCGCTGGATTGAATGTAAAGAAAAAAAATCTTTGTTACTGTGTTATCGTAATGTTCTGTGTGATATTTTTCTTTCGCTGTATAGTATAAATAAACTTATCTCAATTTTGGCCTAACGAACCTGCAATCTTCGAATAATAGTACTTGCTGATGTAAGTGGACTTAGTGATTAATGTAAATATGTAGAAGTAAAAAATATTTTTGCAAGGTTTATACCGTGATTAGCACTGATCCATTTAGAAATACTTAAAGTATTTCTACACCCTCTCCCTCTTTACATTCCCTCAGTTTTTATCAATGTTCTTTACACAAAGCTACAGTCGACATCATTTGAGAGATCACCACGAAAGTTGGCACATATATGTATTATTTTGTGGACAAGTTTTCTGATTAACAAAAATTACCGCATTTCCCTTTTTCACCCCTTAATTCTTATGTAAACCCACATTTTTTTGTGATTTCGTTGAAACTTTGTGTATATACTTTAAAACAAAGAGAAAATACCTGACCTCATTAGTTTTTCAAAAACCAAATCTCTCTCCCCATTTCCCTCCCCTAATTATTGTCAATATTATTTATACAAAGCTACAGTTTCTATCCAATTTTGAAGGAATTTTGCACACATGTACATTAAATCAAGCCGAAAAATACTATGTATATTAAACCAAACCACTTTTCCCAATTACCCCCACCCCTTTTTATTTCCAGTGTTGATACAGAAACCCACAGTTTTAAATCCTGCCAAATAAATCAGCTCTTCTAAGTTATGCCAGAATGTTCATAAAAAAAATCTGTCATATGTACATCATATTTCAGCTAGTACCCTAAGCTTAAACATTGTGAAAACCCATGAAACATCCGTATTTTCTACATGATGCTGGAACAAACAGATATATATCCAGATACAGATTCATGTTGTGATATCTGTAAAGACACAGCTAGTAGATGTTTTGACTATCGTGGGGCAGCTTTAACAGATAATATGGTTGGATTGAAATGCAGCCTGGAACAAATTGTAAACTGACATTCTGTATTGCAGCATCCAATTCACTCCGTCCTGAGAATCGTTTAGGTATATCAAGGTTTAGTTTACTTCTGAAAATGGCTGGTGTCAAATTAATAAACTTGGTATGCATGATTCACATTGGAGATATAAAAATAGTGTGTGGGTAAATCAGTCTTGATTAGACCAGGCAATGTCAGGTCCCCTGCTAGTTGTAGGTATAAAAATGTTGCTGGTAAAATATATTACTTAAATATAGTTTTTATGTAAGCTAATGGGCACTTGTGTATAGGAAAGTGTTCAAGAGTGTAATAAGAGATATAAATATTTTGATATAGCATAATTAGTACTTAATGTTCAGCAAATTTATTGAGTGAGCTGTGAGTAAGAATATAAATATTATTTTTTCTACAGTATACTCAAGCTTGCTAATCAACTAATATATATATTTACATACATGATCTATAGATAATGGAATAGAAAAGTAATGCTAAAATACATGAAAACTATAATATAGTGATATACTTCATATCTTGGAGCTGTGGGGTTGTAACTGTATAAATGCAAGTTCTTATAATATTATATATACCTTATTAGAAACCTGGTCTGCTATTTTCAAATAATAACTGGTTTATTAACTATAGGAATGGTATTTTGCTAAATATACCAGTGTTACTTTGTTTCTAGGTATCATCAAGTCACTCCTACTCATGATCTGAGGCAGCCTTACGCTTCAAGAATGTGTGGAGAGCCTTTTATTAATTCTGACGTCCTAATAACTCGTAAAAGAATCCATAAGATAGACCTGCCATATGCTTGTGAAGTTTGTGGTAAAAGTTTTAAAGAGTTTGATAAATTTATAAAACATAAAAGAATTCATATTTGAGCGCCCTTATACTTGTAAAGTTTGTGTAAAATCGTTTAAACGGCATAGTCACATTGTAGATCATACAAGCATACATACTGGTGAGCGACCTTATGTGTGTGACTTGTGGAAAAACATACATTCAGTCTGGTTACCTACAATACACAAAAGAATTCATACAGCTGAGCGGCCTTATTCTTGTGAAATTTGTGGAAAAGGTTTTTTTTCGCAATAGTCCCCTTATAATACATAAAAGAATTCATACAGGAGAGTGGCCGTTTGCTTGTGAAGTTTGTGCTAAATGTTTTACTTCTAATTCTAGCTTTGCAAAACATAAAAGAATTCATACAGGTGAGCAGCCTTATGCTTGTGAAGTTTGTGGAAAAGTTTTTTTTACAATTGTCACCTATACTACATAGAAGAATTCATACAGGTGAGCGGCCTCATGTTGTGAAGTTTGTAAAAGGGTTTTTTCTGAATATAGACACCTTGTAAGACACAGAAGAATTCATACAGGTGAGCGACCTTATGCTTGTGAAGTTTGTGGAAAACGTTTTTCTGACAATAGTTATCTTATAGAACATAAAAGAATTCATACAGGTGAGCGGCCTTATGCTTGTGAAGTTTGTGGAAAATCATTTAAACGGTCTGGTCACCTCAAAGCACATAAACGGTTCATACAAATGAGTGTCCTTGTACTTGTTAACTTTGTGAAATCGTTTAAGGATCCTTCTAAGTTCAAAATTCTTAAAAGAGCTCATACAGGTGAGTATCCTGGGGTTTGTAGAAAATAGTTTACACCATTATATAGCTTCATAACATTAAAATAATCCATATCAAGTAGCAACCTTAGGCTTGTAAACATTGTAAAGAATTGTCTATGAGCTGTAGTTACCTAACAATACATAAAAGTATTCATAGCAGCGAGAATCCTTATTTTTTGTAGCTTTTGATATGTGACACACAAAAGATTGTATGTAGATAAGGTTCTTCACGTTTGTAAAGGTTGAGGAAATGTTTTAAATGGCCAACTCTGTAAAATTCATATGGAGTATATACTGATAAAGAGATTTTTGCTTATAAAATTGTGGAAATTTGTTCAAGGAGTCAGTTAAACTTATAGTTTGTAACCCAGCTACACTATAAGGCTAAATATTTATACAGCTAAATAATTGTATAGTTGTAGACATTGCAGAAAATCCTATTAGTCTTATAAAAATTCCATGAGATACAGTGCTTTTCTCTTCTCAAGATTTCTTTCCAGTAAAAGATGAGTGGCACGAATAGCATCAGTAATCCTTGTGCCTTTCATGAAACCACACTAATTTGGTTCAATCTTAACTATGCTTGGAAGGCTTGCATCCACAATACACTAAAAGATCTTCATTGTGTGGGAAAGTAGGTGAATCGGTCAATAGTTGGAGCAGTCTAGCACATCATCCTTTCCTTTCAAAGGAGGTATTGTAACATAAGTCAACTAACAATATGGTAAAATCCATCTATAAGAGCAGAAATTCCGTTTTAAATTGGTTAAGATTTTGCACCCTATCCTGTAATGTTTAGTGCCAAGGTGATGGAAAATAAGGTTGAATTATTTTTTTTAAAACTATTTACTTAGTAAAATAAACTGTATTAATTTTATGTCAAATGATGTAAAAATAATTATATTCTGCAAAATATAATCGATTATTTATGCTATCAATAATCTGCTGCATTTCATGTTATAGAAATTTAAATCGCTCAAAATATTGAATTTGCAATTTAAGTCAGTTTAGTGAGATGCCTTAAAACAGGTGATTTTATTTCTTTTATTTTTGCTAAATTTGACGTAAATATCTATAAAAATTCATTTTACCATTTGATGGATCTAACTGATACTTATGTACACAATAATTCAGTGCTTTTATAAAATATGTATTAAATTCTCTTTCATTATTTGTTATACTGTGTGCTATAATTAAATGACATTTGTTCTTATCACATCTGCCATAATAAGAATTTTGGAATATTAGTTGCTGAGTTGATATAAAACTCCTGACCACATTGTGAAGTAATTTTAACTGAATTAATGGTTGATTGTAAACAAGAGTTACTAGAATTTTTCTCCAAATCTGGTGATGCTTCGAAACTTTTGAACCAAAATCTTGGGACTCTTTCAGCGTTTGTCCTAATTACGCGTTGTACTTTTATAAGTTATATGATAAAAGGTTGGGTTTACTTAAAAGCCATTTACTGTTTATATTTTGTATTTTAAATGAGGATCACAGACAGCCATGTTGCACACAGCAAGGAGACTTATTTTCCAAAGCTGTTGTGTCCAAGACGCAATATCCTTGTAATTTTCTTTTATTCCTAGGCATGTACAAGGAAAAAATGCGCTTCATATCTCTTGCTTTAAATGAGTGTATTAGAAAATCAGTGCTTTTAAAGAATTCTCACTTGATTAATAAAAGTTCTGAGGACAACAGTAACAATCCGGCGACATTACGGCAACGAAATCTATCTGGGGACAGAGAGTTAATTACGGGGACTGTCCCCGGCAAACGGGGACATCTGGTAACCCTATTGTAAACTGAATCATCAGACTGTAGTCACACGAGGATTCGCATGAAACTGACGAGCCTGTGGTTTGTGAGTGTGTCACTCGGGAATAAAACATAGACTGCGTTGTAGTCGCGCAGGTGTGCTACAGCATATACGAGGCATGTTTTTTTAAGTAAGTACCGTTTTGAAATTAAAAAAAACGTGCAAATATATCTCAATAATTTTATTTTTACATGAAAGTCTGTACCTTACTCTACTTTTTTACATAATTCCCTTCAATATTGAGGCACTTTTCATAATGTAGTACCTGTTTTTGAAACCCTCCTCATAGAAGTATGCCGCCTGACTTGTTAACCACTGCATCACAAATGTTTTGACTTCGTTATCGTCTTCAAGACGCTGACCGCCCAGGTGTTTCTTCAAGTGCAGGAACGATGGTAGTTTCTGGGCGCCAGATCAGGGCTGTACGGAGGATGTTCTAGAGTTTCCCATCGAAAAGAAGTGATGAGATCTTTGGTCTGATTAGCCACATGAAGATCGGGCATTGTCATGCAGCAAAACGATGCCTTTGCTCAAGTTGCCACGTCATTTGTTCTGGATTGTCCAATATCTTACAATAAGCTGCTGCATTGATTGTCTCATTACGAGGCAGAAATTCCACAAGCAATACTCCTTTTCTGTCCCAAAAAACTTTGCACATGATTTTCCGGAGAAATCGTTTGCTTGAACTTCACTTTTTTGGGTGAATCTGAATGCCGCCATTCCATGAACTGTTGCTTTGATTCAGGTGTGACGTAGGCACCTATGTCTCATCGCCCGTAACAATTTGGCTTAAGAAATCATCACCATCGTTGTGGTACCACTCAAGGAAAGTCAATGCACTGCCTAAACCTTTGGTTTTGTGCACATCCGTTAACATTTTCGGTACCCAACGTGAGCACAATTTTCGGTAATTCAAGTGCTTGGTCACAATGCCATACAGAACACTACGAGAAACATTAGGAAAGTCATCACACAAGGAGGAAATCGTAAAGCGTCTGTTTTCTCTCACCTTATTTCCACTTTCTGCACCAAACTTTCATTAACGACCGAAGGACCCCCACTCCGTTGTTCATCATACACATTTGTGTGGCCATCTTTAAATGCTCTCACCCACTGTCTCACCATTCCATCACTCATAATGTTTTGTCCGTAAACTGCACAGATCTCACGATGAATATCGATCAGTTTTAGGCCTTTAGCACAAAGAAATCTTATAACAGCCCGTACTTCACAGTCGGCGGGACTCACGATTATCGTAGGCATCTTAAACACTCAGTGAACAACGTAAACAAGGAAGAATTAGACTGTAATGGCGTCAGTGCGTAGGCAAGATTTGCAGGTACCCAGTGCGCATGCGCGGAACGCCGACCGTAGCGCTGCAGCCACGGTGTGACAAAACGGTACTTACTTAAAAAATATACCTCGTATTTACAAAGAGATGTTCTGAATAACTTACCTATAATGGCGAAATAATTTAATGTATATTCATAAAAGGGAAAAGTAGGCAGGTGATGAAATTACACTCAAAGAATTTAAATTAAAAAAAAAAAAATCAGGAAGGGGAAAAATGTGAATGGGTATGGGAAAATTGTTGCTCTAGCCTGGGTTCCATTGTAATTAAATTAAAGAATTAAACACTGCAATTTGTTTACAAAGTTAACTATACCAGAAATAGATTAACTGATATTAAAACACACTGTCACGTGGTAATGGCAGAGCGAAGTATTACCTTCGACTTACCCAGTGCACATAAGTTCGTGCAGCCTCCTCGCCGTCAGCTTTTGGTTCTTCCAGTTGGCGTCCGCAATACGGGCTGGAAAGCACTAGAAATCACTCTAACTACTGACTTGAGGTATTGTTGCAAATAACTTCAGAGATGTTATGAACAGGCATTTATTCTTGAATTCTTCGAGAGACAAGTGGATTGATACAGTTGAATGGTACATCTTAATATGCACAGAAACGGAATGTGTTTCCTCACTATAGCCGAATGGCTGAATAATAGCGGGAGGGTTGGTACAAGCCTCGCCTCGTGAGCATACGATGGAGATGGTGGTGTAATTTCTAACACTGCATAAGTCATTGGCTTCATAAAAATTGGCAAGTTTAGGGCGTGATCTTCAAAAGGAAACTGCGCAGAGGACGAGTACAGAACGCGTCACTCTACTATAGCTTCAGCTTGGTGCTGCATGTTTCAGATTTCAGTTATAACCAGATATCAAAATATTTAGTTAAATCATGCAACATTGTTTCTTCTATGCTCTTAGTATTGAAGTTATTCAGACGCAAATTTCATCGAATAATCATAATCAACACTCTAAAGTATTTCACTTAGTCTTAGAAAGTCTAAATCTTGTACACTGATACAGTTTTACACTCGAATGATAATAATAATTCGAGATTTCCCTCATATTAACTACCTATCTATCCCAACATGAAATGAATTTAAACCCTATATGTTAACATACTACCAAATTTTCATTATAGATGGAGTATAAGTTGTTTAAGTAAATGTGTTACATTTTATTTCATATTTCTTCTTACTTTAGAAGGTAGTGATTCTAAATGACTTCAACAATCTGCTGTGTCTTCCCATGATACTATATACAGGTAAAGTAGTACACAAATATGTTATATCCTCAAACCATAAGAAAAGACCAATTTTCCGATTTCCCATTTAACTAACCAATGGCAACCACAAACTGAAACGTTTTGGCGCATATTTGTAATTTAATTGTTTCGTTCTACATGTCTCAAATATCTGTTATAAATAGACAGGTAAGTTCTACTAACATATTTAATTTTACATTGTTCTTGTGCTCAGTTTGGAAGGTACTTTGAACTTACTGATGGTGGCAGTCAAATCTACATGAATCGGCATTGTTGCACTCGGCAAACACCCGTTGTTTGCAAATAGCATGTGCATTAGTATCTCGTTTGGTGATTATGGTAATAAATTTGTTGGTGACCTCAAACAGTACTTATGAGTCTCTTGGATTCGTTGATTTTATAAATTGTGCACAGTCGGGTTTTCTGTTCCACGAATCACTTTTCTCTTCATTTCAACTAGTAATAAAGTCAAGGTTTCTTACACTCCCAAACAAGAATCTGTTTCTGAAGATGAAGTTGAATGATAAACATGCGCAAGTTGACTTCAAAGGGACGTGTTGATAATTGATAATGTTCAAGTTTATGAGACATTTTGAAATTGTTAATGGCAACGGGAATCATATAGATAATTTTCTGATATTTGGAAGTATGTCTGGTGACACTATCAACAGAATTTTATAAAATACATGTGCCAAATATTGCTTTGACTTACCTTAAAGACATTCATGTTTGAGGAGAACACAGGCAAGCAGAGTGAAGAAAACAATCACTCAACCAAGGAAGAGCTTATACAAGTGAAGCAATAATTCATTACAATAATACTCAGAATAAAACTTACTCTGATTAAAGTTGATATTCTCTTATCCCTACCTCCCATGCATAATTAACAAAATGTATATACTGATGAAAGGAAACATCCTACAATATTTATTAAGCTCTGAGGTCAAAATTTTGCCAGCCAGCATTAGTCTCTCTCAACAACTTTCAATGTAATTACAAACTTCTTAACAGGCAGATTAATATGTCAAGCATGCAACTGTCAGCGATTAATATTCTCCATATTTCTTGGCATGTTTTGTACACACAGTGCAGCTATCAACTGCTTGCCAGATAGTTTAATCTCACTCGTCAGCTGTTAATGTCCGCCCGATATTGCATACTGTCCTCTGTACTAACCACATCCTACCACATTGTCTCATTATATATTTTCCTTTTTTTTTTTTTTTTTTGATTCTGCTGTTTCTTTTATTGAGATAGTAAATATATATTAGTCCATAATATCTTTCCGTACCTACGCTTCTTGCTTGTTTTAGCTACCATTTAAGCATAAATCCTACATTCTTAGGTTATTTTGAACATATTAAAGATTAAAAAAAAACTGTATATTTGGAAATAGGACAGCTGTGTTTCTTTTTTAACTTACGTTTTTTTAACTCATTGACATCAAGGTCGTTCATTAGAGGCGGGACAGATGTGTTAGTATAGACACGTCTTTTAGGATTATAGAAAATCAAATTTCATCACATGTAAGACAGAGAGTCAGGCTGTATACGCTACTTTCTGGGGATTATTCCAGAAAAAAATATTTTTCTATAAGCAACTTTGTTTAAAACTTCAACCATTATTCGTCGGTGATTTCTTTGAGCTTTAGAAATAGCTCCTAATGCGTTAGTGCATTATTTGCGAGAAATGCAGTCATTTCGATTCTAAAATCACTCACTTCCCGTCTGTAGTGTCTCTAGTTGATGACACGTCGTCGCTAACTCTAGTCTATATTGAAAACATCACTGACTGTGATGCCTGTTCACAGTATTTAATCCGCGTTTACCGATATTTATTCATTACCTGGTGATAGGTAATTCACAAGCTTTTGAGGCATGTTTGACGCAAATTTATCAACATATTAAAAAAATGTAATTTTCTTGGACTCTTTGGAGTAAAATGATATAAACACAGCCAGTGGAAACGTTTCCTTTATGTTTACCAAGTCATCATGGGTCAAGAGGCTCTATTTATTGAAAAATATTCTAGTTTCGGGATTCATGTTGTTATTTATATTTGCTACATGCTTACTGTGGAAGTAGATAAACATGATTCTCTTGCTACGCAAATGCCCTGCATTTAAACCATTGAATCTAGTAGATATAGGACCGAAATTTCTGTACCAATGCTTCAGAAGTGAAGGGCACTCTACTTGAATAGAAATTAAGATGTTGACAAATTTAACTGGTTCAGGGGAATCCAGAATTTTTCTTTGGGTGGGACTCGAGCGGACTTTGGTTTGGGGGGGGGGCTTGCCTAGAGTGGATTTTGGTTGGGGGACTTGCCTTAAGTGGATTTTGGCTTTGGGGGGGCCTCGAGTATGGCAAAAGGTAGTATTAATAGTGCCATCGAACCCGCAGAGCTAAAAAAAAAAGGTGTCCAAAATTAAAATGTCCTAGGTGGAACTAGATACTTTGGGGGGGGGGGCTTGAGCCCCCTTACCCTCCCCCCTTGATCCGCCCCTGACTGGT
Organism: Vandiemenella viatica; assembly: GCA_031002005.1. Lineage (NCBI taxonomy): Eukaryota > Metazoa > Arthropoda > Insecta > Orthoptera > Morabidae > Vandiemenella > Vandiemenella viatica. The sequence continues at coordinate 13,804 of JARYHS010001343.1, read as the reverse complement.
TTTATTGTTTTTGTTATAGTATCACAAGGTGCTAGAATTAAAAAAAAATGTTTCAAATATCTGAAATCATACAGGCTTAAGGAGGGTTTCTTTTGAAACCAGTTTGGTGTATAGTTTGTTTTTCATCAATAGCTTCAATTTTATTCAAAATTCTGCCCTGCCGCAATCGCTCACAGTACATTTATGTTCTCATTTTAAGGCAACTATGACATCATTTCTTATGAATAGACTGTTAATTTCAAGTATTTTTTTTAACAACTTCTGTCCTATTATTTCTTCGAAAATAAACTCCAAAAATTTTGTGGACTACCAATACTGCAAAAAATTAAGAAAACCTAACTATGTGAGCCTTTTGTCGGTGTGAAACTATCATTTATTTCTTGTGACACGAAAAAAAAAGAAAAAGTTCTCCAAATTACACTACTTCTGTGTGTGAACAATAACTTAAAGAAATTTCCCCAATTAGCCTCTAACTGTGAATACAAGTAATTTTTCTTTAATTGCTCAAAATGTTTTCATCTCGAACACAACAACGTTTCAGTATCAGCCAGGAATATTAATTACTTAATTAATATAACTTTATTTTATGATAGTAATCAGTTTTTACTGTGTAGATTATAGTATATGATAAATCTAGTTATCAACACTTCTGTTACATAATCAAATAATGTTATCATGAATTTCTCCAACCAGGGGCGCCGACTTTTGGAAAACCTCGTGGGTGCTCATGCTCATTTGATGATACATTAAAAAAGAAACGGCAAAGAGCGTTATCTAGTTTTGACGAGACTTTCATTGGCGGGTTGCCTATTTGGAAGGGAGTAATCTACTTTTACTACTTTTTATCCCGGAAATATTTAGGGTTCCAAGCATATTAATTAAAAAAACTTCAAAATTATTGACAAACATGAAAGAAGTCGCCGGCACCAACTATTTTTACATACTAGTGAAAATCGCATTTAATCCATCCAGTAGATTTAAAGCGAAAAGTCAGGCAGAGTAGGAAAGAAAGATTTTGCGTTTTGTATATTTTGTTCCAGACCAAAAATCACACTAAACTTAATTAAAATGAGTTTGGTCTTTTTAACGTAATTGAGTAACAAAACTTACAGATTTTCACGTTTATAATAGTAATAATTAAGTAACCAATGATTTGTGGATTCCTATTAGAAATCAGGATTTATTATTGCACTTGATTTGTGTCCGCAAGGATCGCTATCGTGAACAAAGTCGCGGGTACAGCTAGTAATTAATATACAGAGGGGGAAAAAAAGACAGGGGATAAATAGTAGATTAAACTATAACGAACTGTAGCTACCTATCATAATAATAAAAATGAAATCACTATGCGTAAAGTTCGCCGTAAGATGGAGCCAGAGGCAGGCTCCGAAACGTCGCCTTGTACTTTTACTGACGCGCTATCCCGTGGAAAGCTCGAGAGGATTTTCCGCAACTGACTCACTGAGAAAGCCTACATCCTTTCATGAAATCATTATATTAGCAGTGTGTAACATAATTTTTATTAGCTGTAGATATGTATTAATACTTACTTAATGTTGACAACTTTAAAAGAATTATATGATGAACACTAATAAACCTTTATAGGAACCTACATTTATAATTTATACACTCCTGGAAATTGAAATAAGAATACCGTGAATATTGTCCCAGGAATGGGAAACTTTATATACACATTCCTGGGGTCAGATACAACACATGATCACACAGACAGAACCATAGGCACATAGACACAGGCAACAGAGCATGCACAATGTCGGCACTAGTACCGTGTATATCCTCCTTTCGCAGCAATGCAGGCTGCAATTCTCCCATGGAGACGATCGTAGAGTTGCTGGATGTAGTCCTGTGGAACGGCATGCCAAGCCATTTCCACCTGGCGCCTCAGCTGGACCAGCGTTCGTGCTGGACGTGCAGACCGCGTGAGACGACGTTTCATCCAGTCCCAAACATGCTCAATGGGGGACAGACCTGGAGATCTCGCTGGCCAGGGTAGTTGACTTACACCTTCTAGAGCACGTTGGGTGGCACGGGATACATGTGGACGTGCATTGTCCTGTTGGAACAGCATGTTCCTTGCCGGTCTAGGAATGGTAGAACGATGGGTTCGATGACGGTTTGAATGTACCGTGCACTGTTCAGTGTCCCCTCGACGATCACCAGAGGTGTACGGCCAGTGTAGGAGATCTCCCCACACCATGATGCCGGGTTTTGGCCCTGTGTGCCTCGGTCGTATGCAGTCCTGATTGTGGCGCTCACCTGCACGGCGCCAAACACGCATACGACCATCATTGACATCAAGCAGAAGCGACTCTCATCACTGAAGACGACACGTCTCCATTCGTCCCTCCATACACGCCTGTCGCGACACCACTGGAGGCGGGCTGCACGATGTTGGGCGTGAGCGGAAGATGACCTAACGGTGCGCGGGACCGTAGCCCAGCTTCATGGAGACGGTTGTGAATGGTCCTCTCTGATACCCCAGGAGCAACAGTGTCCCTAATTTGCCGGGAAGTGGCGGTGCGGTCCCCTACGGCACTGCGTAGGATTCGACGGTCTTGGCGTGCGTCCGTGCGTCGCTGCTGTCCGGACCCAGGTCGATGGGCACGTGCACCTTCCGCCGACCACTGGCGACAACATCGATGTACTGTGGAGACCTCGCACCCCACATGTTGAGCAATTCGGCGGTACGTCCACCCGGCCTCCCGCATGCCCACTATACGCCCTCGCTCAAAGTCCGTCAACTGCACATACGGTTCACGTACACAGTGTCGCGGCATGCTACCAGTGTTAAAGACTGAGATTGAACTCCGTATTCCACGGCAAACTGGCTGACACTGACTGCGGCGGTGCCCAACCGCTGCGCAGCTAGCGCCCTTCGACGGCCAACACTGCTGTTCCTGGTGTGTCCGCTGTGCCGTGCATTTGATCATTGCTTGTACAGCCCTCTCGTAGTGTCCGGAGCAAGTATGGTGGGTCTTACACTCCGGCGTCAATGTGTTCTTATTTCAATTTCCAGAGTGTATAACGATATCAATCTTTTTCAATACAAACGTATTTGGTGGCACTACAGCTTATTTATAAACGTATCAGCAATGTCTTGTAGGTATACTTCACCCGCTATTTCACGGTTTACGTGCGCTACTATGTGATCATTCAATCTTTGCTGAGTCATAGCACTCCTCAAATAAGTTTTTGTTCTCCGTTCTGCCGAAAATTACCGTTCTGCGGTGCATGCTAATACTGGAATAGTTAAAACGATTTTTAAGAATTTGATGACTTTACATATCATATGTTGGATAGATTCGCAATACCAATATATATACTAGCTTTGGCCGGCATGCGTTGCAATTCCTATTTTTATTTCTTAAGTGGGTACGCATATAGAAAACAGACACATTAACATGTACCAAATAACTGAAAACTGAATGGTTTCATGTGTAAATTTTGTTTAAGGAGATGATGAGTGATAGTGGGTGGGATTTTGTAAACTAATGTAGGCAACACATTTCTCTTTGTTTTAAAGTATACGTGTGCAGTGTCCATCAAAAATCGTGTGAAAACTGTGAGTTTCTAAAATAACTTTTGAAATTAAGATGGGTGGTACTTAAAGGGGAAGAGGGGTTGGATTTTTTGTAAACCAAAGGTAGACAGTACTTTTTTATTTGCTTGAAAGTTTCTGTGTGTAAAGTAACTTCAAAATCGGTTAGAAACTGTAGCTTTGTATAAAGAGCATTGACAAAAATTAATGGGGTGGAAAGAGTGAGAGTGGTTGAGTTTCCGAAAATCAAATTTAAACAGTACTTTTCTGTTTGTTTTAATGTATATGTGTGTAAAGGACCATTGAAATCAGATTAAATCTGTGAGTATGCATAAAGAACGTTTAAAAATAAGGGGGCGGAAAGCGGGAGTGTTTCTGAAAACCAAATGAAGACACTATTTTTCTGTTGATTTCAAAGTATATGTTTGCAAAGTTCTGTCGATATTGAATAAAAACTGTTGAGTATGTGTAAAGAACATTGATAAAAATTTAGGGGGCGGAAAGGGAAAGAGGGGTTGGGTTTTCGCAAACCAAATATAGATGGTAATTTTCTGTTTGTTTTACAGTATCCGTGTGCAAAGGACCATTGAAATCGGACTGTGTATAAGTACAAAGAACATTTACAAAAATTAATAAGATGGAAAGGGGCAGAGAGGTAGGGTTTATGAAAACCAAATATAGACAAAATTTTTCTGTTTGTTTTAAAATAGACATATGCAAAGTTTCTTCAATAGTGGATAAAAACTGTGGGTTGACAAAAATTAGGGGGGTGGAAAGGGGGAGAGGGGTTCGGGTTTTCGCAAATCAAATATATGCAGTATTTTTCTTCTTTGTTTTAAAGTATACGTGTGAAAAGTTCCGTTGATATCGAATAAAAATTGTGGATGTGTATAAAAAAAATTGGCAAAAATTTTGGGGTGAATAGGGGGAGACGGGTTGGGTTCCTGAAAACCAAATACTGACAGTATTTTTCTGTTTATTTTAAAGTATACATGTGCAAAGTTCCATCGAAATCGCATAAAAATTGTGGGTTCGTATAAAAGTAAAGGGGGAGAAGGAGTGATTTTTTGGATTTTTTCTTTTTGGTCAAAAACCTTTCGCACGCGTACACACAATAATTCACCAAAGTTTCATCGCAATCGGATAAATGTTTTAGGAACGCATAGAAGACGAGCATACAAAAAAAACATTTATTTGTATATAACAAAATACAAGTTTTTCACATTGTTCAGTCTGACATTTTTTGTTCGTGCAATATAAGATGAAGAACCAAACAATTCACATCAAAGACATCTTCGTCGAACTGTTCCACGTAACCGCTGCTTGTATCATTTTGATCCCTTACCCCATTTAATTTTTGCAAATGTTCTTTACGAAAAGCTACAGTTTTTATCTTGTTTCAACGGAACTTTGAATATGTATACTTTAAAACAAAGAGAAAATAACTGTCCACACTAACTTTACAAAAACCAAGCTATTCTTCGCTTATACAGACCTTAATCGTTTTTTATATATACTTACAGTTTTTATCTGATATATATAGAAATTTACACACGTATACTATGGTATACAAAAGTCCAATCCCTCTTTCCCTTTACCCCACCCCTTTTAATTTCTAATTTTCTTTACAAAAATCCACAGTTTTAAATCGCTTCAAAATCAGTTAAGCTATATTTAAGTCATGGCAGAATATTCATAAAATAAATATGCCCATCTCAACATGGACCTGAGATTTCAACTTGGACTCCAAGCTTTCACATTGTGAAAACCAATTGGAAATCTATATTTTCTGTGTGATGCCGGAACAATCATATATATTCCAGAGACAGATTTGTGTATGTGGTATGTATTAGTACCCAGATATTACATGTTTCGATTATCGAGCAGCAGATTTAACAGATATTATGATTAGGTCGAAACACAGCCTGGACCAAAATGTAAACTGACATTCTATAACACAGCATCCAATTCACCCTTTTATGGAAGTTGTTGGTGTTTATAAAGACAGAATTTTTATGAAAGCAAGCGCTTTAACCACTGAGCTACCAGGAAGTTTGCAAAATGAGAACTGCTGTGGAATATTTAAAATACAAACCAAATATAATACCCACAAAAAATTAAAAAAATTATATAATTGTTTAAAAAAACATAAAAACCGCCTCCAAAAAAGAACATTAAAATTTTTAAAATAACTTCATAGCTTGCTTAGAAGAAAGTAAATCTAAATGGACAGTATTTTACATTACTTTTATTGAAATTTTTGCCTTAATTAGTTTTTAGAGTCGGTGCCAGCCAAAGCAAGAAGAACAAAAAGATAAAAATAATAATGAATAACAATAATATATAAAAATCATGTTACTACTTACCTACAAATAATGTTAGAAACATGTTTCAACAAAACTGAAACATACAGATATGCCGATATTATTATAACTGTAAAGCGTTTACTGCACGATGCAGCCTACCATAGTGCCATAGTGCCATAGATTTGCCTGCACGACCAACTAGGCCGAGCCATAGATTAAAATACTGTCTCATTTGTTTCCCTAAACTGTCTCCCACAATAACAATATTTGCCTCACTACATGCTGTAAAATATTCGGAATTTTTGTTCGTATTCCCGTTTCGCCTCAAACACCAAAGTTCAGTAATTCGATCTTCGCGATGTGACAGCTGGCACCGAGTCCAAAAATTACTAATTAATGTAAAAATTTCAATAACAGTAACGTAAAATATTGTTCATTTAGACTTATTTTCTTCTAATCAAGATATAAAGTTATATTAAAATTTTTAGCGTGTTTTTTATGTTTTATAAACAATTATTTTATCATTACATGTAGTTTACTTTTTGATAGCATGCAGTGTACATTGATGCCTCCATCTAAGTTGGCTTTATGCAATACGGAAAATCTGTGAACATCAGGCTTTTCAAAGCTTTACTTCACGATGAAAAACCATCTTGAGTGGATGATTTAATGAACTCATCTCCTCTAGATGCTGTTCCCGGCGCAGAAAAGCCACTAGACATGGTTTATTTGCAGATTTGGGAAAACACATTTTCTATATCTTCATTATTATAACAGCCATGGAATAATTGTCTACCACTTGCGCCTACAAATTGCGCCATTCCTTGTGTTCAACCAAATGTGCAGAAATAATATCTTCTAGTTCTATTTGTTGAGCAGTACTAAGCTAAGAACAGCGGATAGTTCTTCAGGTTTGGGCATATTACGATTTGGAAGGACGAATTTAGTCTATCTAAACTAATAATTTTCCCAATTAAACAAGATAGCATAAACCGCAGCGTGCCCTCAAAGCACGTGCTTTATTTAGCAGCTCGATTAGGAATGAGTGAGACACGTGATACAGCCTACGAGCCACTGTGGCGCAACGGACGGATGGCGGGTCGAATGCTTGATTCGCTTGTGAGCGCGCTCTTTACAAATCTTACTTACCACACATTAGATAGTGCTATTTATGACCTAACTTAGTGTTTATATTCTCCTTGGGCATGAACAAGTGTGAGCACGTCGAGACGTCTTTTCTCGCCACGCGGTGTGTGACATAGGTGTCACTTGACGTCGATTACTAATCATTTTCAGTGTCCGTGTTCATGGGTGTTCGGCACCCACTGATTACCTCTTATGGGTGCCAGAGCCTCCGAGCTCCCACAGAGTCGGCGCCCCTGCCGCCAACCCAAAACAACAGAATGATTTCTCGTCATCAGTCACGGGGTATGTTACAGCTCATAAGAATATTGGAACGAAGATCTGGGTAACCCGTTGCTACAAAAATGTATTAAATGGCTGCTTAGTAATATAAAAAGTTTTTTGTGGTAATTATCTTTCTGCTTAGGAGTGGGCCGATAAAAAATTCATTGCACAAAAGATAACAGTAATATTTCCAATGTGGTCTGTAAAAGGGCCCATCCTGTTCAATACACCCATTCACATATACCAATGCTGCCAAATACCTCTATTGCAGTGTATAACACAATTACTCAATTGCACAAATCTTTAAACTGTGGCGAATGTCAGTCAAAAATATTTTCACTAAGGTGCCCATAGAAGAAACAGCAGAAAGAAATCATGTGAAACAACATACCATAGAATCCTAATGACCATGTTAATTATACTACACGTTCTGTAATTATTCTTTTATTTAGGCACATTCAGATTTAAATGTACTGTACTCAACATTCATGCCTCCTTACATTTATATCTAGACTTCTATTAATTCACATTCAACGTCTCTCTAAACCTTTTAAACTTAGCTTTACATAATAACTTCATACATATGTTATCAATGTTTTCGTTTGAATCTATTTTCACAATGTCTATTACACCATTTGTATAACACTCATTCACAAAATGATAGTGTACTTCAATATACTTTTAGTTCTTTGAAAAATTACCATACTTCGCAATATTTACTGCTCCTGAGTCATCTTCATATAATTGACAGGCTCCCCAACATTAACATTAAAAGTCCTTAATACATCCAAAACAAACTTAAGTTCAGTAACAGCTTCTGACAATGCTGTATATTCAGCAAAAGTGGAAGATTTGGTGACACCTCATTGTTTTCACGATTTCCAAAATATTGAATTTCCAAACAATCTAATTACATTCCCAGTCGTGTACTTTCGATCTACACTATCACCTGCCCAATCTCCATCTACATAGCAATCCAAAACTTTTACAATTTCATTTCTCCATAAATTCAATTTCAAATACTTTAATATTCTTAATGTATACTAGTAATGAACTGTACTGTAACAATTCTGAAATCTACTTAAGTAATTAACACTGTTACTGATATCTGGTCTAGTTCCTGATCTGATGTACAAAAGAGCACCTATTAAGTTTCTGTATCTAATGTCTTGACATACTTCATTCGCAGGTTCTAGCTTTAAATTTACTTCCGCTCCACAGTTGATCATTATTGTGACCTCTGAAGATTCCACGTGGATGGTTATTTCCTCTGCTGCTTCTTTGATACTGCCTGGTGTGATTCCTTGTGCCTCTTTCATATACTTCACTTTGATGACAATCTCTCTTGAAATGACCTCCTCTTCCGTAACCCCAACACAATTGTTCCTGACGACTCGTACCGATTTTCTCAGACTATGGAATGCATTTGTTGTTACACATTCACTTTCACCTTTGTCTTTCAAGTCCGTTCAGGGGCGTAGCTACTATGGGGCTAGGCGGTGCAGTGCACCGGGGCCCCTAAGCTCAGGGGGCCCAAGCGCAGTTTAGAGGGCCCACGACTAAGCACAACTCAAGGGCCCCCGGGCCCCCATCCTCAGCGCAGGTGACCCCTACCAGCACACAAAGCAAAAAAAGGTCGCCCATCTGGCCTGAAGGCCCAAAATAATTTTTTTGCATTGGGGCCCTTGTTGACCTAGCTATGCCACTGAGTTCATTAATCGAATTTTACTTTTAACAAATTCAATATTTGATCTTCTTCTTTCAAAACATGGACTGAATCACCGATGTAGCTCAATGAATCTGGTAAAGTTCTTAACATGAAGTTTAATTTTTCTTTCTCAGTCACTTTAGCCCCAGCAGCTTTCAATTCGTTCACTGTCTTTTCAAAATAAATAAAGAATGTCGCTGTTTCATTGTAGTGTTTTAATTTCAATCTTTTCCAGATTGATCTACAATTTATTTGGAGTGCAGTCGGTTTCCTGGAGTATAATTCGTCGAAATTTGTCATTATTTCAAAAGCATTGCCTTTATCACTCACAAACTCAAGTTGCTTATTCGTAATAGCACCATACATGTAGTTTACTGCCTTAAGATTATCTTCCTCCCAAGTTTCTGCATTATCCATACTTGTTTTCTCTCTTGAAGCCACTGTATAACATTTCTTCATCTTTAGATACATCGTTATCCTTTTCTTCCAATTTTCATAGTCCTCGCCGTTAAAAACCGGTGTAACAATGTCTGACATTTTTACTTGAAATAAAACATTCTTAAATACTCGACAGCACTTTTCCTTTTTGTAAGCCACAGACCTTTTGTCAACTACAGACTGCTACCAGTTAATTATGTTAATCATACTATACGGTCTGTAATTATTCTTTTATTTAGGCACAAACACACATTACAATTTATAACTACACTTTTACTTGACAACAGTCAGACTAAAACTACTCTTTGATGTACATCTCCAGTGATATGGAAAGTACTAGAACATTCTTCTCTGTAATCGATACCAGATCAAGTCAGATATACATGTACTCTACTCAACAGGCCAATCAGTGAAACACTTCAGAGTTGGTCTTGGTCTGCAGTTAATGTAGATTGTATATATTAATAATAAATTAAACGAAGGATGGATGGAGCGCTTGCTCTAGTGGCAATTTCCATACTAACTTATTTTTCCCCTTTCCTTTTCCAACTAACGTTTACACTACTAATTTCGACTTTAAATTCTTTTAGCGTTACTTGATTTGTATAGTTATTTATCAATTCTCTTGATAACTTAAACCATTCCCTTATCACTATGCTGCATACAGAAATCCTTCCACAACATTTTGCTTCAAAATGAGTACCAACTTGTGATCATGGTCACCTTTTCCCTTCTATTCACCTCCCCTAATTCTTATTCCAATATCTTTCCATGCCTCATTACCAACATACCCCTTGTATACTCTCATGACCCTCTTCACCCTAGTCCTGTGAGCCAATTGAGGATTTGCAAGCCACAGCAAATTACATCAAAGAATATTCCACAGCAAAATGCTTGGGTTATCAGTGAAGGGTCATGGTTTGTACACAACAGCCAACTAAACACAGAGCTGAATCTCAGGTATGTCACTCGCTTCATAATAAAATAATCTAAAAGCTCCTCGATTAGGAGTGTTCAAATGCCTTGTGCACACTTCATTAAAGAAGTAAAAACACCAGGTACAATAAACGCCTTCCTCAACGTATTACTATTTCAGACAGTGGGTTGGAAGAACATGTGAATTAATAAAAAAAAAGTATCTAGGTACACAGAAGTGAGATTCCGTACACCCGATAAGTCATGACAAGGGGTGCATCTCCGACCCAAAGTGCCATATGACCATCAGTAATCAAAACACAATTTTAATAAATACATTTTCATGCAGAAATACATACACGTATGAAGTATATATAGATGTGTTCCATGGCATTTAAAATGAGAAAGTAGGTGAAACCTAACTTCTAGGAAAAATATGAAATTTTGCTTATTTTTTGAACAGCAGCTTATTTGGTTTTCTGTTAGAAAAACTTTTTACTATAAAAATTGTAGAAAGTTCTGTTCTCTTCGTTGCTAAGGCTCACCAGGGAGTTATAGACGAAAAACCGAAAAAAGTGTAAAAATTTTGAATATTTTTGGACACGGAAAATTCTGATGACGATGTCGGAGCTCGAAAACTTGGTTTCTGAATACTCTCATCAATATATACAAAATAAAAATATTTTCTACGTTATATGTTGCAAGATAAAACTACGCCGTTACTGGACTAATAGCTAAAATAAAGTACAATGTAAGATCACCAAATAGTAGCATAACTTTCAGTACAAACTTTGCGTTTAGGCAAGCAGGTAGCCAATCATTTTGTCTTACTGGCCGTTTGAATAATTATTTCTCAAAGTACAGAGAAAATTCTAATTTCATATATGAGCAGCATGTTGTATGAAATTATCTATTTTTAGAAAAGCAGAAATCTTGGCGATATAAGCAGCAATTTGTAAGTCAGCGATTTTAATTTTATCCCACAAGGCTTGTTGATACATTTTTTTCCAAGGCCGTCATTTTCTTATGGTTCATAGTTCTGGTTTGACTAATCAAATCTAATTTTTTGTGAGATTTTAAAACTACACGGCACTATTTACAAGTTGCCAATTTGTCATTTATGACATAGGTTCAATCCACTCTGAAATAAAAGCAAAAACTGTAAATAACGACATGTGTGTTCAGTATGTAACCTGTATGGGCATAGCAATCTACATCGCCACAAATATGGCAGTTTTAAATCAGGGCACACCACATAACTTTTGTTCTTTATTTTACGGCACTGTAAGACTATTTTCTATTATGATTCAGAATGTTGTGACAGTCTTCTCCTATATTATCTGCAATTCGTGCTTACAGACCGTGATGCGTTTTCAAAGTAGCAGTGAGTCTCACATAGTCGGTGGCTGTGTTCAATACTAACTCCAGGCAACTTCAGCTTGCTGGAACTCAAAAAATAACAACAGAAAATAGAAAGGGTACTGAATTAATCCAAACATATTTGATCATAATAGTTAAACTTAAAACTGTGCTTCTCTTTCAAATAAGTACAAAACCATTTTTAGATACCGCATGATAAACCAAAAACATTTTGTATCACCACTATGGATCTTTTTCTGTCAGTTGTTTTCTCAACAATAAGGTTCAAAAAAATGTTTCAGTATGTTACGTGAACGCTAGGGTGTCCCGTCCATGTATGCAAAAAAAAAATTTTTCAAGCCACATTATCGCAAGAGGTATCAAAATTTGCGTAATTTAACACAGATTACGAAAAAGGTAAAAAAAAAAAACAACAAAAAAACTAGTAATACATGTCATCTTGAGGGCTCTACCACTCTTTGAAGTTTTATAAATTTTATGTTTTTACAATCTTAAACCATATGCCTAAAATAATACAAAAATCAAGTTTAAATGTTATTTTATTATTGAAATTAATGAAACAAAACACAAGAAAACAAAATAAATAAAATAGAGCGTATAAATAATGACAAAAATTTAGAATTTAAACTTATTTTTATGTCCAAATTTTGGCATTTCTGCTCGAGATTGCAACCTGGTTCTAATAAAACCATCTCTTGAGGTAGCGTCAGATACACTTTGTGAGGCCTCTGTCACCAGTGTCACACATCTTTCCACCGATTGTGTGTGACAAGGAAAGTCAACAGTTTCCAAGCTCTTATCTTTTGCCATGATCTGAATGTCCTCATTAGAAATATTTCGAAGAACTGGCGGTGCTGTAACCTGACACCATGCCACACAATAATTTCGGTGTAATCCTTAGCAGAGAAATTAATTTTTGGTGGTTTAAATACCCTGCGTTTAGTGCTACTTTCAACTTCTCTCGCTTTTATTATTCTTCGCAATGCCAGCTTCCGAATGTGGTCTCTATCATCAAACACCATAGTGACAAGTAGGTTTCTGGGTGGGCAAAAAAAAAAGCATTTCTTTCGATAACAGAATCCACAACAGATCTAAGATTTTCTGGTAAAAATCGAGAGTACATAATCAATTGAAAAAGATGTTTGGCTCCGTCTTTAAAAGACGTCTTTTGCTTGATTAAGAACCAAATCGGAGCGTATACTTTAACCACATAGTTGACTAACATTTCCAAATTTTCTGATGGATTAAGGGTACTTACGTAAAGTCTGAGTATACGATTGGCAGAAGTAAGCCATCTCGAGTGCGCCATTTTTCCTGGTTGACGGTTTGCCCGCTCAGGACTACAGGAACCAGTTGATACAGCTTGACATATCACATAAGATATTTTTGATCGGTACTTAGTTCATCGACCACATTTTTCGGCAAGTCAGGCAAATTACCAGCCACCGCGTTAAAAGACACCGTGGTTTTATTTTCGCAACCAGCTAATTGTTTTCCAATAGGTACGGAATATTCTCTAGAACCCGAAGTGCAGCCATCTAAGGTTAAGAATAAATGACGAAGGGGTAACTCATTGGCATGAAGCATACAAACACACCATTGTAGAGGTCTCTCCAAATACTCCTCTAAATATTGAATCACGCTGCCCTTCCAACCAGTGTTAGTTGCAGTTCCGTCACATCCAATGAAAATCACGACATCTAAATTCCAACCTTGATCCTCTGATAAAGTTGTAATCGAAGTAAGAATTCCCTTTGCATGTGCCAATACTTAACTTTGTGTGTCCCAAATAAATTGCTCCACGTTCTGCTAAAACTGGGACGTGCTCTTTAAAACTTCTTTCCGATGGTAACGATCCCCTATTTTTTCATTTATCAGAGTATTGTCTTTTCGTCCATCAAAGTAAATGCTTTTTGTAATAATACCTCCAATATCTTTTGAAGCTTCTGTGCGTGCTTTAGATACTTCTCATTTGGATCTTATTTTTATCAACAACCAGGGATTAAATCTTCGGTAGAGACCATGCCGACGTCAGCCAAAACTGCAGACGCAACAGCAACAGCAGATCGCATCGATAAACCGTATCTTTCA
>JARYHS010001342.1:0-32647 GCA_031002005.1 Vandiemenella viatica | reverse complement strand
CCCCCTCTGTTATTTCCATTAAAAACTCATCCACCATTATTTCGTTGATACTGATAATTATTTCCCTCATGATATCTTGCAACATTGTTACCTGCATACATCATTTGATTGAAATTTCCTCCTGAAATCCTCTGTTTGGGTTTTGTACATTAAATCCATTATAACCTCCTCTGTTAAATCTACTAGAATTACCACCATACATATGATCATTAGCACTATGTAAAAAGAAGCAATTTTTCTGGAGATTAATTGACTTTCGGGTTTTACCGCGTTGTTTATTTCATTACCTGAGCTTTCGGCTGGTATCCTCCAGCCTTCGTCAATTAATCATGAACAAAGATGGCCGTGGAAGTCTGAGGAATCATTTGCTGGAGATGTCCATTTTTTCCACAATTGTAACAAACAATTTCTTTTTTAGCATTAAAACATGTTAGATTTTTATGGCCAGCTGAAGGCTTGTTCTTTACTTGTTGTAAATGTATGGCGTAGTCAATGGCCTCCCGCATTGTTTTCGGTTTTTGCAGTGTGACATATTCCCCAATTTCATTCCCTAATCCATTTAAATAGCAGTCCAACTCTCTTTGATCTGATTCCCATAACAATGCAAGATTATAATCAGCTTTATCAGTTAAAGTGACTGTGTGACTGTTTATCTGCTTTATACGATCTGCGAAATTTTCAACATCCTCATTTGGAAATCTACGCAAATTGCGTAACTTTTCCCTGTAAAATCTAGCAGTATTTTTTTTTCTGAAACCTCTGAATTAATTCATGTTTAAATGATTCATATGTCAAACACGCTTTACAGCTTGAATCATAAACTGTGAATCTAAACGCTTCGTCCGTTAGACGAGTTTTCACCAATTTCAATTTTTGTTCACTGGAAAAATCGGCAAAGAAAGTCAAATTTTCAAATTTATGGAAAACAATTCAACATCTTCCTTAGCACTACCCCCAAAAGAAATTTGGTTAAGCAATAATGGACACTGAATAATGGCATTTGCAGAACTTGCTGTCCTTACTAGTAGTAGCTTTTTGAGAGGTTACTTTCGCCAATTTTTGACTGAGAATATTCACCGCGTCTTACAAACTAACTTCTTTCCCGTCTAAATTAACAGCCATAGTTGATAGTTGGCAGTTGCAGACTTACCTTATTTTAATTATGTATGTGGAGTGCTGTGATGAACGCGCCTAGCCGCCGTGAAGCCGCCACTGGACTGAGTCTGCTATCAGCGCCCGGAATGCTGAGTCGCCTGGAGTCGTCCACCACTGTTGCCGGGCTGTCCGGCGCGAAGCGACGTCCGTAGCTGCTGATACCGCTTCCCGCAACTGCCTGGCTGCCTCCGTGAAGATCCTGTTGCGCCCCGCTCTTCTTCTTCGGGTCTCAAACTCAGGTCCCTCTGACTGCAGAGACTGACTGCCAGATTTCGCTGTTTCTGATACACCAACCTCAACCATACCCTGCGAGCAGTTCCCTACACCTAATCAAATACAAATAAAGCTTCTGACACCAGTGTGGCTGACCCTATATGTATATATATATGATCGTGCTATACCTATTTAATGGGTGTGCCAGGATGACTGACACATGGTTTCTAAATGGTTAACCTACGATGCCCTATGACTTGCGCCGACTTTCTTCGTATCTTCTGCTCTTGCCTTTTTCTCTCTTGAGCCTATCCTCTTCTTCTCTTGCTCTAGCAAATAAACATGAGCATTGGAGGTAACTTGTAATTAGGAGAGGGAGCGGGCAGCTACGAGCTACTTGAAATAAAACAATGTCTCTGGAAACCCCATTTAATTGCACTGGACCATAAATCAACTACAGTCGATGTTGTACAAATTCAGAGGTATCCCGTAACCCGTAATACTGACCCTAGGGATGAAACGTAGCCCTACAGTTCACAACTAACAGAGAATGGTGAGGTTGGTGCAGCGAATATCTAGCTCCGAGGCCTAGATGTTATCTTGTAGATCGTCAGTCAAGAAGTGAGAGTGATCAATGTATTCTAGCTTGCTGGAAAAGTATTGGCTTGCATGCTCAGCACTGCACGTGTAGCTTGTAATCCGAACTGTCGATCGGCAGAAAGTCGAACAACAGGACGTGCTTACTCGACGTCTGGCTGCAGTGAAACTTCGAACACTTACATGATTTCCGTATTAAAATATTATAATAAATGATGTCCCGTCAAAGTGTCTATAAGAGTATTTTAAAGCACGCTATTACTTTCTTGGATTATAGAGGGTTTCCACGGGAAGTAGAGTACAATAGACTATAATAGAGTCCAGGTGGCAACCCTCCCTACCCTGCCTTGTGTCTCGATCACCTACTTAACAATCATTATGCCTAATAGAGCGTTCACGTGAAACACCACTGGTTCTTAATAAAATCTGAAATAATGGGATGCTTTGATACGGAACAGTCTGTAAAGCTGATACAGTAAACAGCAGCTCTGTATGATATTCACCAGTGGAGTATTTAAATAAAATAGAGAAACTAAAGTATTGGGATGACATATTTCCCTCCATGGCGCCAGAATTCAAGAACCTGCCAGATGCAAACGTCTGCTCTCACTTGTGAGCAATGAATGTTTTACATTCAATGTGCTAATGATCTCTATTCATACACATTTATTTTAAAATTTTGCGTCATAACAAAGACTATACCAGCGTAAGAACATTTAACACATCGTGGTTACAGCCAATCTCTCAATCCCTGGGATACAGTTTCGGGTACTGGTGACCGGTATTTTTATGCAGTTTCAGGGAAGTCGATGGTGATGAACGGAAATAATTGAAGAAATTTTGTGTCATCCGCTAAAATTTCGTTTAAAAAAGGGCATAAAATGACCCACTTTCTAATCGCTCAGCACGTATTGGGTAAACTCGCAATGTCCTTTACCAATTTTTGTGATTATTTAAAATTAAAATTGCTGCAGCCAACTCCTCTGGTGCCAACAGAATTAAAAAAAAAAACCTGATGACAATAACAATTACAACAGTCGAGCTCTTTGTCGGTGAGCTGTGGCTACGACGTAAGGCCTCTTCCACGCGCAACGATTTTTGTAATACGATAAAAAGTCGTACAACCACATTCCATTACTGAAGTAAGGAGCTGTATGGGACTTTTCACACAGAACATGATCGCGTCGTTCAGCAGTCACAACTAGATGCGATGACTTCGTTTCGTAGTCTATGTGAAGAAATGCTTCCACTCCAGACGACCTTTAGTCGTATGTCGGCTTCCTTCGGTGGCTAAGAGGAATAAAAAGTGGCTTCATATATTTATTTTCAGTCACTGACAGCTATGATTGTGGACTTCACTTATTTGCAATATCTTTTCATGACCATTTGTTTTTACCACCCTCAATTGAAAAATGAATAATTATACACACAAAAATAATTGACATAAATATTATGAACTAAAATTACGTCCATATAGAAATTTACTAAATCAATTTTTTAACGTCACTGCGAACAGTTCAATGGATTGAATGAGGAGTTTTGATCAAAATTTCAACACATTTCAAGATTTATTGAAACTCTGCCAGTTTGAGTCTGCAGGTACAGGGAAGGACATATTTATGAATCTTAAGGAATGTGTTGGGAGAAACTAAATTCTATTTACACTGATGCAGCACCCGCAATGATGGGTAAAACCAATGGCTGTGTAACCTTGTTGCTAAAAGCAGTAAGCCGGCCATTGTTTCCATATCATTGCATCATTCATCAGGCCAGACACATGTGATGTAGTACGCTGCCCAAATTATATGAAGGCCAGAGCAATTCATCGAAAAAAATTCAGGGTTTTATTTGAGGACAAAATAAATGATTTTGGGAAATTTAGTCTGTATTGTGCTGTCCAGTAGGTTGGAATTTCTTAGAATCAAAACAGAGACAATGCCCGCTGAGAGAGATCTATAAGAAAGTGTGATGTTGATTTTTTAGTAGATATTACAAAGTATTTCAACATACTTAATGTAAAGCTAATGGGAAAGTATTATTCGTCTCCCATGATCTTTAATTTGGTCCCAGGATTGAAAGCAAAACTAACCGTTTATAGCAACATTTTCCCATGGTCGGAGATATGAGAGGAAAATTAGAAGACACTTGATATTTCAAAATACCAATCAGGAATACAATCGTTGCTGGAGGATTTTTAATCCAATCAAGTAAAGTTTCCTTTTTACAAACTCACTTCAACTATCTTTAATAGAATATCCAGATGGAAATTACGGAAATCCCAAACCACACATTCTTGGAACAGATATTTACTCAAACAGTTTCTTCACGAAACACAGCAGTCTTCAGGAAATTTCATACAATTTTGGAAATTGGTAGGAAATGAAGACTTTCCTGCAATGGGTGATATTCCGTTGCAAGTGTTAAGTAGATTTTGCCCAAGATATGCCTGTAAAAAATGTGTTTTTTTTTTTTTAACTCTCAGCTATGTGAAAATCAAATAACATACTTCGTTAATTGCGAACACACATTTCAGACTTGATTTTACTGTCAACCTCAGATTTGTCTTCCAATATTGATATGTTACTAGCACTGAAACCTCTGAAAAAAGTCTCGTTGATGTTTCGTAGTTTTTGATTACAATTAAACTGTGTTACTTATAGCTTTGTTTTATTTAAATATCTGTAATAACTAAAGTCTAAGTACTAGGTGACATGTAGGCTAACACTGAATATAAATTTTGGTTAATCTCCAATATTTTTGGGCAGTAAGACTTAGACTAAAAGGGACTTGTTGCGTCACTGTGCCTGAACACATCCAACTCGCTGTAGAGACCACATTAGCATAAATTTGACCCATCCAAGACCAGCTCCACGCGATTTTACTTCTTCTCTAACATAAAATTACAGTTGAAGGGTGGCGTAATAAATAAATCCCTTCATCCACTGGTGCAACGCGATTGCGATCCAACTGAAAAAATTGTTACATGACAAGAGTAGCTTTGGAGTCAGAACTTTGCCTGCTACACAGTTTCTGTCCTCCAGCGCAACTGCAATGAGACCTGTGCTTAACTCCTGAGCGACACGACTGCCCTGTCAGTGGCGTGTGACTAGAGTCTAACGATTCAGTCAGTCATCAGTCCAGTTAAAACTCTGTCAAACTGCAATCAAGTGTTTTCTATTAAACTGGTGAAAGCAACTGAAAAGCTTAATTTTATATATAACTACCTTTTGTCAGATTAGTCAAACAAGATCCATTTAGATGTGGCATGAGCAGTTGCAGCTAAAGTAGTTGATACTAGTGGTAAGAACATTACAAAAAATAATATTACATATTGTATCAATTTAGATCTGGCAACACTAGATAATGCTCATTACAATCAATAAATATTGTTACAAATTACAATACTGCAATTTTTTCAGTAAAAAAGCAGCCGTTTGAAATGTGTAGCTGCTTTAACAATTTTCATATATCCAATATTTCAGTTTGCTTAATTTGGCTTTATCGGAAAGAAGAGATACGACTTATAGGTAAATATTATTTTATTATTATTTACCACTAAGACAATATTTCCATTGCCTAGAAAGCGCCAAATTTGGTGTTACCATTTGGTGGTAGCACTATATCTGTCAATAGCTTTTGACAGAGTGAGCTATAAAATGGTAGTAAATAAGTTAAAAAGTATTGAAGTGGATGAAAAAGTGATTTTCTGTGTAGAAGAATTTTTAAAAGGTATAAAACAGAAAGTTACCGTATCAAATACTGTATCAAAAGAAGTGGAAATAAAAATGGGGGTGTCGCAGTGTAGCGTATAGGAACCATTTCTATTAATTATTCTAATGAATAATTGTGTTGATTGTTAACTACCTGAAATTAGATTGTTTCCAGATGACATAATGCTGTATAAAAGAATCAAAACGATTGAGGATTGTAAACAGTTGCAGGGTGGTCTGGAAAGGATATCTAGTTGGATTAGTTAATATGGGATGAAGATAACATCTACATCTATACTCTGCAAATTACAAATGGCAGAGGGTGCTAAGCACCAATCCTAATTCTGCGCATTCCAATCCCGAACAGATCGAGGAAAGAAGGAATACATAAATGAATGAGTACGGCATCTTATTTCTCTAATCTTATCCCTCCTGTCATTGCGACCTAAATAGGTTGGCGGAAGAAGTATTTCGTTGCACTCGTAACTTAAAGATTTTCGCATATTCTCCAGCAAATTCAAACGAAAACAACGTCGTCTGTCCGCCAAACAATCCCAGCCCAACCCACGTATCAGCTCTGTGACACTTACGTAAGAACTGTAACTAGCAGTCACGAATCGAGCGGCTCTTCTCTGTACTTTCTCTAACGTGTCAATCAATCCCTTGCGATACGGATCCCAAATTGCACAACATTATTCCAAATGCGGACTCACTAGTGTTTTGTACGCTATTTCCTTTGTATGAGCATTACAACTTCTCAAAATATGACCTATGAATCGTAGTTTGGAATTAGCTTTGCCTACAACGGAGGTTATGTGCAAGTCCCATTTCATGTTGCTTTGTACTGTTACGCCTAGATACTTCAGGGAGTCCACAGTGTCAACAACTGAATTGTTAACATTGTACACCTGAGCAAGCGGGGTCTTTTTATTACTTATGTGCATTGCCTTGCACTTTTTACAGTTAAGTGTAAGCTGCCATTACGGCACCATTCCGAAATAACATCCAGATCACGCTGAATTTCTAAGCAATCGTCGGAGCACCTCACTTCCCTATAAATAAGTTCATCATCAGCAAAAAATCGCATCCTGCAATTAACGTTGTCACCGAGATCGTTTATAAAAATTAAGAAAAGAAGTGGTCCTATTACACTTCCTTGAGGAACGCCGGAAGTAACATCTAGTTTAGAAGAGGCTTCCCCGTCTACAACGACATACTGTGACCGACAAGTTAGAAAATCGCGTATCCATTCGCAAATCTGATCAGATATACCGTACGCTTGGATCTTCGCTAAGAGTCGGTTGTGTGGTACAGAGTCAAAAGCTTTCTGAAAATCCAAGAAAATAGCATCAACTTGTGATCCTGCATCAATAACTTTCATTATATCATGCGAAAATAGAGCCAGTTGCGTTTCACATGATCAGTTCTTCCGAAATCCGTGTTGGTATGCTGTAAGTAGTTCGTTTTCATCTAGAAACTTCATAACGTTAGAGCATATGACATGCTCCAGAATTCTACTGCAAACAGATGTTAGCGATATCGGTCGATAATTCCTAGGATCTCTCCGATCTCCTTTCCTGAAAACGGGAAACCGAGCGGGGCGGTGTAACGGTTATCGTGCTCGCCTCGCATTCGGGAGGACGGCGGTTCGAATCCCCGTCCGGGCATCCAGATTTGGGTTTTCCATGGTTTCCCAAATCACTCCAGGCAAATGCCGGGATGCTTCCTTCAAAAGGCCATGGCCGAATTCCTTCCCATTCCTTGCCCCCCATCCTTTCCCGTCTCTAAAGACCTAGATGTTAAGAGACGTAAAGCAGTTAAAAAAAAAAGAAAACGGAAATCACCTGCGCAATTTTCCAGGCAGAAGGTACTTTTCTTTCCTCTAAAGATTTACGATATATATCTGACAGAAATGGTTCTATTTCTTCCGCGTATTCCAAAAATACTCTTACTGGTATACCATCGGGACCCGGCGCTTTCCCCCACTTCAGGAGCTTTAATTGCTTTATGATACTTACACTATCAATTTGTACTGGATCCATCTCAAATTCAACACCGCACAGTGGGGCGAAATCTCAAAAGCTGGTTAAAATATGGAAACGTTATCAAAGTTTAATGAAACTTTGTACAAAATCTGTTTTGAGCACGCTAATTACAATTCCAATGTCAAAATTGCAAAAAAAAATAATAATAATAATAAATAAAAAATAAAACCCAGAGGATCAAATATGGCGGATTAAAAATTAAAAATGGTCTAAAAATGTTTCAATTGTCATACAAATTTGTATACAGGGTTTAATAAGCTTGCTGATATCGATTCCAAAGTTAACAATGCAAAAATGAACAAATAGTGATTCAATATGGCAGATTAAAAATAAAAAGGGTTAGAATTTAAATAGGTTTCAAAATTTGAAAAATCTTTGAATTATAATTTTTTTTATAAAAATGTGGTGTACTATACATTCCTATTTCCTTTCGTATGAAGCCAACTTTATCGTCGCTCTCGTTGGTTGGACCAGCAGATTCTGGAGCAATAAAATATAAGTTGTATTAGCCTTTTATATCCCATAAAATCTATTTAAAAGTAACCCAATACATACAGGTATTATTAAAGATTGTTTAAAAAGGGGAAGTTAATTTTGTCTGGTATTCTTCAGTATATCGTATTAATTAAGTTAATTTCGCCAATAACAGACTAAGTTATAACCAAACATTTCGCACACCTGTAGGTGTATCCAACTCTAGTGAACTTAGTTATGCAAGATTTGGAAGAACAATGTTTTAAACTGCTAGATTTTGAAATGATGTGTTATTTCAGATATGTAGATGATACTTTTATAAAAATACCATAAAACAAAATTGATTATACTTTAAATATTTGTTATAACTATGACAATAACTTACAATTTACACATGAAATTGAAAAAGACCGAAAACAAATACCGGTAAACTGCAGATAAATTAAGCTGCACGAATTGTGGAATAGCAGTTTATAGCAGAATTTTTTTTTTTGAGATTTCAATAGATAAATAGTAGAGAATGAAGTTAAAACATGGTTCGTTGTGGTACTCTGTGGAACTTATAGCTGTTTTTCATTTTTGAAAAAGAAAAATACAAATTAACTGTTCCAAATTGTTTAAAAATTATTTATTAAATAAATTAAAATGTTTTTTATGTAGTTGTAATACATGTATTACAACTACTCACCATCACGATCTCTGTCCATTTTGAATGATGAAAATTGCTCAAAACTGAAAACTTTTACACAAGTTCAAAGTAACGGTTGATTTACTTGCTTTGTATCTCGCAATAGTTGCTCGCCCAACGGTCACCTTTCAAATGATTTACAGCGTCTGCGTCAAGCCTCGGACCTATTCTAACCATGAAGTTAGACACTTTGGGAGTCAGTCTACTCAGCTGTATACTTAAAATTCCCTAAATAAAAACTTTATTTTTCGACTTTTGGCCAGCTTTTTGAGATTTCGCCCCACTGTGCGCCTTGGAAAAACGGGAATGTTTTCCATGTTTTCTTCAGTGAAGAAATTTATAAATTCGGCGTTAAATACGGTAGCCTTGTCGCGGCTGTCATCAACTTCCCGACCGTCTTGTAGTAGAACTGGCATATTGTTGTCACAACCACCTATTTTTTTTACATACGACCAAAATTTCTTTGGACTTTCAATGAGGCTCTTGGAAAGTGAGTTGCATCGAAAGTCATTGAAGGCCTCGCGCATCGCATTCTTGACCTGTCCTCTTGTCTTAGCTAGCTTTTCTAAATCACTCCTATACATCGTCCTTCTTGAGCGTGCATGAATCTTCCATTGCTTTTCAACCCTTTAACTGCTATGGTTCGCCCGGCCGAGCCCTCGCTGAGAGCGGCTTTGTTTACGCCTAAGCTGTTTACCTGCCCTGGAATGCCGCGTTAGACCGGACCGCTGTGTACTGAATACGTCTGGAGCGTCGTGTGTGGCGTTCTTCTGCTGTCGCTCTGCGATTTGAAACCGCAGATACAAAATAAATACAGTTAATATAACATCTAAAGGTTTTCAGTTTAAAACTCCTCTAAAAGTGAATGTCTGCGTAATCAAACATGCCGGTACTTCATATACTAAAAACAGCAACTGAAATGTTTTTAGTTTGTGAGCGTAGTAATTGTAATATAATTATAACTCTGCAGTTAACCATGGTTAGTAATTCTTTTTGTGTGATAAGCCTTAAAAAATGGTGCAACACACAGTGATACATTACATGTTCTGCATTGGTTTCTCGACGCACTTTCTGTATCGAACATATAGCGCATTTACGCATTGGCGTGCTCTTCTTTGAATTTGCAATATGAATGAAATTTGGAAAAAAGGTCTCAAAAAGTTGCGAGGGCGATTTCTAGGGGGAGGGGGGTGGCGTCTCACGGACCTGATCTTACAAGACGGGGGGGGGGGGGGTGTCAGGAAATCCTGAAAAATACCTCACGAAATTTAAATTTATGGATGCAACAGACGAAACTCTGCAACTGGCATTTTTCGTCCGGTTACTACTCGGTGAAGAGCGTGAGCATTTAAAATGCAGTGTTCGAGAATGTGGAAAAAGAACTTTTTAAACCACTTCATAGTGAAAATATAGTGTGAATTGATTCTCGCGTGTCTGTTGGTCTCATCAGCAATAGATATCATATGATATTCCGTTAGAAATATCAGGAAAAATGACAAACTGCTGGAATGTTAACGTAATCCACACTTGTGTCCTGCAGCTTAATCGACAAGCACATGCTGTCAAACGCGTCACTAAAGCATTCTCTTTTTCCACACATTTCGCTCGCACAATCTGTAGCTTCAAACTCTGAAAAATGGTCATTTTCCACTAGCTGATGTACACAGCATAGGAAAATTACATCGAGATCCTGTCGAAGGGTTATCACTGTCATCCATATCAAAGTGATCATATTCACTGTCGCTTCTAGTAAGAATCTCCATGATTTCTTCCGCGGTACAAACACGACGGCGTATTCGGGAGGACGATGGTTCGAATCCCCGTCCAGGCATCCAGATTTGGGTTTTCCATGGTTTCCCCAAATCACTCCAGGTGAATGCCGGAATGTTTCCTTCAAAAGGCCATAGCCGAATTCCTTCCCATTCCTTGCCCCCCATTCTTTACCATCTCTAAAGTCCTCGCTGTTAAGAGACGTTAAGCAGTTAAAAAAAATAATGACTGTATGCCATTTTCTCAGCGAAAACTAAAAGGAAAAGAGCAACACAAATTAGATCGCAGCTGCCAATCCTCAAGGGCCGAATGAGGAAAACAACTAACCACCCTGGGTGGAAATATGGCTTCATAGCCAGGCCGCTAAGAGGCTAGCGTGTTAACACGTCTGGAGTACAGACAGGGCGGCGAGGCGGCGCGTGTATACACGTCTGGAGCACAGACAGAGCGGCAAGGCGGCGCGTGTATACACGTCTGTAGCACCTGGGCGCAGTAGTAGCCACGCGCGTTAACGTGTCTACAGCAGTCAAAGGGTTAAGTAACCTTTTAACTTCACGCGTATACCACGAGGGATCGTTCCCGTCCCTGATTTTCCTTTTCGGTATATGTAAGTCTATACCTTCCCTGACTATATTAATGAATCGAAGCCACATCTCTTCAACCGAGCCTCTTCCTTCTAGAAAGGTAATGTATTTATCCCTCAAAAACGTTCTTAAACTCTCCTTTGGGGCCTTTTCGAACCTGTATACGACCCTTTCTTTTTTCTTTTTGTGCGCGACTAGTTAATTTTACTGTAGCAATTACAGCTTTATGTTCATTTATTCCCGTGGTGGTAGAAATGTTCGTAAATAATTCAGGCCTATTTGTAACGAGAATATCTAAAATGTTTTCGTTATCGTTGTCGCACAGCGTTGGTTCAGTGACGAGCTGCTCAAGGTCGAGAATAATCTCACAGGATATTCTATCCCTTCCACCAGTAACGTGGGCGTAATTACTCCAGTCACTATACGGCAAGTTGAAGTCGCCTCCTAGTATTATTCCATGATCCGGAAATTGACGAGCTATATTACTTACATTAATTCTTAAGGCCTCAGTAACACCTACATTTGCATCTGGTGGACGATAGAAAGACCCTATTACAAGTTTTGTCCTAGCTACTTTTAGTATAATCCATAGGATTTCACAGACTGTATCAATATTTATTTTGTTTCACGACAGGTGTTTACGAGCAGTTATAAATACACCACCTCCATTTGAATGTAACCTATCCTAACGGAAAACATTTTTGCTATGGCTAAAAATTTCTGCTGAGCTTATATCCGTTTTTAACCAGCTTTCAGTACCTAATACAATATCAGCTTCTGTGCTACTAATAACGCTTTCAAGCTCAGGCTGCTTATTACAAAAACTTCTACAGTTTATAACGAGTACTTTTAACGGTCGAGATTGATTT
Organism: Vandiemenella viatica; assembly: GCA_031002005.1. NCBI lineage: Eukaryota > Metazoa > Arthropoda > Insecta > Orthoptera > Morabidae > Vandiemenella > Vandiemenella viatica. The sequence continues at coordinate 20,542 of JARYHS010001342.1, read as the reverse complement.
TCGCTACTTCTAACATATGGTGCCGAATTTAATTGAGCTGCCCGTGACTGTAATCCCAGATTCGGGTCTTCCTCCCTCAGCCTAAAAAATCCCCCTGCCACCCGTGTAGCCGATTCACGTGTGTAGTGCACACCTGATCTATCCAAGGGAACCCTACACGACTCGACCCCAGGGCGAAGATCAAGGAATCTGCAGCCATGATTATCGCAGAAACGACGCAGTCTCTGCTTCAGACCCTCGACTCGGCTCTGAACCAGAGGTCTACAGTCAGTTCTATCGACAATGCTGCAGATGGTTAGCTCAGCCGAAATCTTGCGGTTATCAACCACAGAGCTCACCGTATGAGCAAGCCGCCGGAAGGAAGAGAGGATACCCTCCGACCCAAGGCGGCAAGCATCATTGGTGCCGACATGAGCTACAATCCGCAGCTGGCTACACCTCGTTCGCTCAATGACATCCGGGATGGCCTGTTCCACATCATGGATCAGACCTCCCGGAATGCACAATGAATGGACATTGGACTTCATCCCAGACCTGTTCGCGATGTCCCCATGTAAAATGTCAGCTTATTAGATACACAAATAAAAAACTAATGGTTTATTATCATTATAAGGTGGGTAAAGAATTGCGTATTGAAGATTGAAATTTAAGTATCTTGGCACTACAAGCTGAACTGGGCAGAACACATTGGACAGATAGTAGGAAAAGGTTTCAAAAATCTGCACTTGTTGGAGGGAGTGATGAGGGCATATACGAGGGAAGTAAATGAATTGGTTTACAAAACATTGTTCAGACCATTTTTCGAGTATGGTAGTGCGGTATGGGACCCTCATTTTGAGTATCAAATACAGGAGTTGGAAAGAGTGCAAGAAAGGGCTGCTAGAATAGATTTGTTTCTGGAAATCATCGCAGAATGAAATCACTAATAAATGTGATAAAAGGGCTGGAATGGGATTCATTACCAGACAGGAGTATGAAAAGGGTCGTAGGATTGTACAAGGCGTATACTGGCGATGAGGCGTGGAAAGATATTGGAGTAGGTACGGAAAGTAGTGCATGGAAGGGAAAAGATGACCATGACCACAAGCTGGCATTCGATTTCAGGCACAAGGGTGTGGGAAGAGTCTCTTTTTTAGGTGAGGGTGGCAGGAATTGGAATAAGTTATTAGGGAAAATGATCAATAATTTACCAAAAATGTTGAAAGATTTTTTTTCTTTTTTTAACAGTTGCTCGTCTTCAACAGGAGTGGCGTTATACTTTTGCATTGAGAGTGACCATTTGAATCTTCTCTCCCTCTTGACAGGTGAGTAGTATTTCATCAGAAGGGATTGGAATTTCAGCAGTCATCATCACCATCACATCTAATGACTGCACCTGGTGGAGGACCTGGAACATAACTCTTTCTGTATTCCCACCAATGCTCAACTCCGTAATGTAAAAGGCTATTTGACAGTATTCAAAATATATTACAATTTGTAGTCATTCGCGTAAATTAATGCTTGGATTGTTTTTAATTAAAAAAGCGAAATAAAAATCAAAATTTTCTTGCCTCTTATCACGTGACCGAAAACGCTTTGTGATTGGAGATCGCTTTAGTGACGTCACATGCCGGTAGGCGCTACGGCTGCGTATGGAGTAGCTGGTTATCTCTTGTTAATAATGAGATTTTGCGTTGAATATAAAATGAAGAACAATTTGTAGTAGTCTACAGTGGAAAAATATCGTAAATTATTTGTCGGACTAGCTATAGAAACTACCACTAACGTTTATTCTATGGAGCTTGAGAATGTAATAACTTCAATTCAAGAATCATTTATATTTAAACTGGAAGTTAGAGATTAACAGAAATCCTTCATAAGAATGACTAAAATTTTAAATTAAATTAGTTGTTTTAGCAGATATTTACGAGAAAAATGTAAGTGCAGTATAAGGTAAGCACAACTGGATGTTATGGACAATATTTCTTAACTGCGGATAAATAATTATAGATAAATAATTTTTTTTCAACGAAACTGAATTTATTGTTTATTTATTTACCTACCGCGTTTCTTCAACGCACGTAGAAACTGTGATGTTTAAGTGCTCACTATCAACGAGAAGAAAAGTAAGGATGCCTTGGTGTCCAGGTAGCTGCAGGGTTAAAGAATGCTATAGCAATATGAAGATCCTTTATTGGAACCTTGATTAGGATAATATTTTTTCGTGTGTACATTTTTTTTTCCTTTTTGCCGTTTATTGCTTTACAGAATCTTGTTTTTATTAGAAGAAGTATAAAACGTCATGCAACCGTTTGAAACATATATTGCTGTCATACAAGAAAACATTTATAAAAAGATAACCTCCTGCTTCTAATTTTGAATCATACCACAGATACATCATCATTGCAACAAAACCCAAGTACTCGGCGGTGAATTTACTTTAACAATAACATTGCACGCTAATCTCGCAACAATTCTGGAACGCTTTGAATACTTTTTGTTTGAATTTTCACGTGGCGATATACTGTATGTTGTCTTTCTGACATAAATGCATCTATTTAAGCGGTATTTATTTTAATGCGCAAGTAATTTTAAGTTGTTTTTTTTTTCTAACTTTTTATCGGTGTGCAAGTAACGTCCAGTTTCAGTTTTGAAGTCTTTTTTGGTTATGTCTCAAACGTTTATAATTTGTGAAATATTCGGAAAAAAATTAATGTTTTGGTGGATTTTAGAAAAAGAATATGCGGTGCTACCAACAGCAACTAGCATCTAAAGAAAACGCTCACAAATAACAAATTATATTCCATAGCGAGGATCGAACCTAAGAAACTTTACTGATACTCGCCTTAAACATCGTACTACATTAGCTAAAGAAATTATGGTGCAAATTATATTTATAGTAAATGATATGAGACTTAGTCGCAATGTCGTCTGGGTTTCTATTAGCTAGTTGCAGCGACTTTTTTTTCCTATTTCTGCTAATGCGGTAACACTTATGTATATTTGGAGAGTTTTTATTGTTGTGGTTGTAGATTGATGTACTACACACTATTTACAAACCATATTTCAACAATTTATACACAAATTCAGAGAAACAAACCAAACGTTACTTATGTAGAGTGAGTGCCTGCTGGCGTGTGACGTCACGAGTGTCTTTGGCCAGCGCCAGGCAGCACAAGAGCGTTTAGGCGGGCTTTCAAATCCTCTAAATTTTAACGTTGAATTTTACGTAAAACAAGCACTTTTGTCAAAAAATAATTAGTACTCGGTAAATAACGTGTATCAATAAACTACTTAAAACCATTTTAAAAAAATAGTCAAATAGCCAATTGTCATCAACACATTACCGAACCAAAAAATTACCTTATTTTTGGCTGTCTGATTTTATGCGTTCATTTGGCAAAATAAATCCTTGATTTATACTGGAAGTATCTAAACAATGATTTCTGAGTCTTTTTCATATTTTTTGTTTTCTTCTCTCTTCAGCAACAACCCCAGGTATTTCCAATAGATTTTTGCTATGTATTAACCATATTTATCTTCAAATCTAAATGATTTCGCAGAGTATAATAATTACAAATCATCTTACCTTAAAGTAATCATTAACCTTTGTTCCTATGAGATACATTTCATCTTGTTTGTTCCCTTTTTTCTTATTCTCCGCGGATGTACCCAGATAGCTGCCTGACCAGTTCACTGAACATCCTGTAAAAGCCTTCCAACTCCTCTTCTTTTTTAAATTCTTGCTATAGCAAAAAGGTGGTGAACATGTTTAAATTTCGTAAATGAAAGGATGAACCCAAAATTGCCTTCTTTTTAAGTCCTCTCAAGGAGCAACATTCAACAGCAATATTACAATTACAACCCACACGGCTTGTCAGTCTGGAGCTTCTGATTTGATCATAAATCGCAGTAGAGCTGAGACTGTATGAAGAACGCGCATCACAACTGGTCTCGAAACCAAGGTGGGTTGCAGTTACAACAATGGACGAAGGGCCTGGAAATTAGATCCAAGCTGCACCTCTTAAACACCACTCGAAATCTAGTGCTTTTAAAAATGGAAAAATCATTAGCATCGGTTTTTAGAAGCCGGAAATGACCACTGCGAAGGCACGGCGAAAATAAGGATCTAAAGTGCATCCTGATTCTCAAAAGGAAATTCTCAGAAATTTTTAATGCACTGAATGTGACTTTGTAATTTACTATATAAACCTAGGACTTGAAGGCATATGGATAAGTAGGAATCACTCGAGAATTTATGCAAACAGGGAAAACAAATATGCCACACTTGGAAAAGATAAACGAGTTCATTAAAATCTGATGTATATTTGAAGGATATTTGTAAAGCTTTATGTAAAACAGTTATGTGATCAATAAATGGGCTACTAACAACTATTCTGTTAACATATACAATTCAGCATAGTGAAAAAGTTTTGCAATAATAAAGAGTAATAAAATTTCAATAAAGATAGGCATGATACAGAAATACTCAATTATTCTGTCAGTATTAAGAACTGATTATATTTATAACCACAACACAGATTAAATATTTACAGTGATATTTCATTCATCATGATAGTATTTTGTAATGCATTCTTAAAAGCCTTGTAGAAAATTCATACAACAAAACACAATGATCTGATGGAGTTTCTTATAACATATAAATATTTTCTCTCTCTATCAATATAAAATATCATAATTTCCTCTCAGCACATCGAATGAAGAGCAAAATATTCCCACAGGTAAGGAAATTAAAGTGATTTGGTAACTAACTACTTAAAAAATGTTTTCACTTAACTGATATTTGTAATATTTATTTTTAATCAGTCAAAACCTTACAGTTAGGAACAACAATTTAACAATCAATTAATATAAAACAGGTAAACATTTTACACCATCCTAATAGGCTTAGAAGAATCAAAACACAAAAGACAAACTGATGTACATTATAGTGTTTGCAAAACATAAATAACAGTTTGGAAATAACAGTAAATTAAATTTTTTAGACAGTAATACAAGAAATGATATGATTCAATAATGGTTAAGTAGATACAGTTACAAAGTTTTTTATTAATAATTTATGACAAAAATAAATACAAGAGCTCAGACATCGACATGATTGATTCTATGAATATTATAAATCATACCAAATACATCCTACTATTGGATTCAACTCAGAACTGGCCACGAGTGAAAGATTCCTGACAGGATATTAGAAAATAGTTACATGGTTAACCAGAGAAACTTAAAACACTATATATACAGTTCTTAAAAAATTTACACAAATGGTATAAAAAAATTCACTAATAATTGTCCTATAAAACACTGCTATGTTAACAAATTTTTCAGGTAACAACCTTTCTATTCTGAAATTTTTCTCATCTCATAAAAGTCAATCTGTAATAAAATATGTCTCAGCTACATTTACGTCTGGCACAAGATCAGAACAAGAAAAACATCCTACTGTTCAAGTGCTTATACCATGTTCATGAAAGAATCAATGACATAAACAGAATTAAAAAGCAATGGGAAAACTTCTTTTTCTTACTGCATATCTCAATAATTTCCACATTTGAATTTTTGGTTATGTTAAATTTGGCCAATACGCATGCGCTTCGGTGGCATACAATTCAAAATTTAAATGAGCATATACAAAATATATAAGCAATTTGAATCTGGTACTTCAATATTTTGCAAAAGCACGAGTAGTTTGTAAGAGGTAAAGTGGTGTGATTTGTCAAATACAACAATCCTGATACAAGTGCTGGCATAAGTATCCAAGTGGGGACAGTAAAATTAAAAGTAGGCAGATTTAAACACAACAATAAAATAACCTATTGCACTAAATGTTATAGAAAATGCCAGCAAAAATTCAAATTAAATAACAAAACACCACGATTCAGTCAAAAAAGCTGGCTTATGAAAAATTATATTAATTATTACACTGATTTTGACAGATGTTAAAAAAAATACTGTAGGAAGTTAAATAAATTACACCTCTAATTCCTTTGAAGATGTTTGATCGCAAAATTTTCTTTATTAATCTAAAAAGTAGTAAAATATAACAAACACTCATGTTGCATTGAGTTTAGACTCGAAAACTATTCTGCAGTTTTTACAGGAAAACATATGTATAACACACAGAATGTTTTATTGTTTCTAGTAATGACCAATTAATTATTTATGAGTGACCAACACAACTTTTAACGATCTATAAATTGTGAAAAGGATTTTCCAGAAAACTTGGTTTCATTTAAATAACTTTTGATCGATTTCAAAAAAATACACAAAACATTATTCATCATTTATACAGTAAAACAGAGGTTTCTGAAAGAAATAATGATGCTCTTTAAGAGCATCTCAACCAGTAAAGTATTTTTCACAAAATTCCATCAAAAATTGGCATTCTGGTTAAAGGAGTTAATTGACAATTATTAAGATGCATAAATCACATAAAATATTGTCCATTAAAATTATAATAAATCGGTCTATTACCCAAACTAATAAACGTTTTAACACACCTTTTAAGATACATGTTTTCATTAAAAATTAAAAATAGGTGATAACTTAATATATCCACTAATGACTTCTAAGACCACAGGACTGTATAAATCATTTTCAAAAAAAATTATAGGAAAATGATCAGTAACTAAATGAATTAACTGATGCTTTATACGATCCCTAGAAAACAGAAAATATTTTCCCCAAACATTACACGAAAAAAGTAATCACCGAGTGAATCTGCTCATGCTTTTTAGGATACAAAAACTCAATTATTTTGCACAATCAGCACTAGAAATTAAGGGTTCATCTCAATAAATGTACAGATGACTTTCAAGATTAACAGACTGAGTAAATAATTAACCACAAACATCAGAAGAATGCTCACCAAAATGAGTCTGCAGATGTTTTTTAAAGGCTATATAAATTATTTTCAACAAACATCACAATAATGGTCATTCACTACACTAAATCCACTGATTACTCAAGTATTCTACTCAGTGTAAAGGAATTTTCAAGAATATCACAAGAAAGGGGGCGTTCTCCAGAATGAAACCGCTTGTTATTTTTAAGGCTTCCAGATTCCACAATTTCATAAGAATACGTTATTTACCAGGATGCATCCAGTGACGTGTTTAAAGATTCTCAGATATTGTAAATAATCATCACAAACACCACAAGAAAGATGGGAGTATTCACGAATGAATCCGCCGATGAATTTTAACAGCTGCAGCCCGTGTAAAGGATTTCCCACAAATGTCACAAGAAAAAGGACGTTCTCCAGAATGAATCAGCTTATGTCTTTTGACATTTACAGCCTGTGTAAACGATTTTCCACAAATGTCACAAGAAAAAGAGCGTTCTCCAGAATGAATCCGCATATGAATTTTGAGGTTTCGAAGTTGTGTAAACGATTTTCCACAAATGTAACAAGAAAAAGGGCTTTCACCAAAATGAATCCGCTGATGATTTTTAAGGTTTCTATACTCTGTAAACGGTATTCCACAAATGTCACAAGAAAAAGAGCGTTCTCCAGAATGAATCCCCTTATGAATTTTGAGGTTTCCAAGTTGTGTAAACGATTTTCCACAAATGTCACAAGAAAAAGAGCGTTCTTCAGAATGAATCCGCTTATGAATTTTTAGGGTTCCAAGCTGTGTAAACGATTTTCCACAAATGTCACAAGAAAAAGGGCGTTCTCCAGAATGATTATGCTGATGACTTTTAAGGTTTTCAGACCGAACAAACGATTTTCCACAGATATTACAAGAAAACGGGCGCTCTCCAGAATGAATCCGCTTATGACGTTCAAGGTTTCTAGACTGTTTAAATGATTGTCCACAAATGTCACAAGAACACGTGAGTTCTCCAGAATGAATCTGCAGATGAAATTTAAGGTGATCAGACCGTATAAAAGATTTTCCACAGATATTACAATAAAACGGGCGTTCTCCAGAATGAATCCGCTTATGACGTTTCAGGCTTGTAGACTGTTTAAATGATTGTCCACAAATGTCACAAGAACACGGGCGTTCTCTAGAATGAATCTGCTGATGACGATTAAGACCTTCAGACCTTGTGAACGATTTTCCACAAATATTACAAGAAAAAGGGCGTTCTCCAGAATGAATGCGCTTCTGATATTTAAGGTTTTTAGACGGTGTAAATGATTTTCCGCAAATGTCACAAGAAAATGGGCATTTACTTGACTGAAACATCTTATACTCTCTGAGAGTTGAGTAATTTGTAAAATATTTTCCGCAATCTTCACCTGAGTTCAGGCAATGGCCCAAATGAATCCTATTACTACAACTATAGTTTGTGAGTGGCACCTCTATTCTGTTGGTTTGGAGTTTCAGCTCGTAACAACAGTCACTTTTCTTGTAGTCGCAATAATCCCTAGAAACAGGAAATTTTGAATATATGTGGTGAACTTATTATACGGAAAAAGTATATTAAATGACAATTGATAGATATGTTTTGAGATTTACAACTAATAGACTAAATTGTTTTAATACATACTTATTTCTTATAGGTAATATTACAATGCATAAGTAACAAACTGTGCTACTAATAAAAAAATATTAAATATTTGTAAACTAAAGAAACCTGATGAATGAAATTGTGATTTGAAGTAAAAACTAAAGATATATATTTAAAAAATGTTTTAAAACGCTTCAATAACCTCTAAAGTAAACACTAATAATATCATCTCATCAGTTATAGATTTACTAATTTAAGACTGCTGATAAGTTTAATACAGCCTGTTTATAAGCCATTACTAATATAAATAAAATTAGTATTAGCAAACAATATTTTGTGTTCCCTAAAAAAACCTGGAATGTATTAGTTAAAAGGACTGTAACTACTCAATGGACCAATGACAATGTATATTGATTAATATGTCTGGTTACAAAACCAGGGTTATTGAATAAAACAGTGAATACCCCAATACAAATAAAAATTTGAATTTATTCCCACTGACATTACTTTCACAAGATGATACTGCTAATTTTTTATTAAAAAAAGAGGTCAACATCATGGCGAATGAATAAAAATCAGTATAGAGATATTTACTGGAATTCATTTTGTAATAGATATTTGATAGACATAGTATTTACAAGATAAAAATAAAGAAATTATCAAAAGATTATAAAATGAGAGATTAGAATACCTTTTTTCATATCTAGATTTCAGAATTGACCTGATCTTCAAAAAAAAAAAAAAAAAATTGTATACTTTATTGAATAACTAACGGCATTTTGCAATATTAAGCAACATATCCACTGGAGTAAATACATCATCATTACAAGAATGCTGAATTGGAATAAAAAATCACATATCATACCTGCAGACCACATGAATAATCCAATATACTAACAGGTATTAGACCATTTATAAATCTCATTTGCCTTGAAACTGCGTGGAACCTAGAGCTGGCAAAATCCATGGAGGACAGAAATATATGGAGACGACACAAGAGACCTTCACCACGCATTGCAGTGACGCCGGGCAGAAGAGGCCGTACCCATACAGACACGACGTATATGTACAAAAACCTCAAGGGGACTCCAGGATAAACGTAACGCCGCAATTTGTTGATGGATTATTATGTAACTCGATGAGACAAATAAAAAAAATGAAGAATAAAATTTTTTGATATCCTGCTTAGTTTTCAAGATATTCTGTATCAAATGAGAAATGTTTTTCGTTGAAATTCAGAAGAAAAAACTGGTCAAAGTCAAATTTGATAATGGATTCTTATTTAAAAAGACGAGACAAATATAAAATAAAGAATAAAAATTTTCTATATCTCGCCTAGTTCTCAAGATATACTGTATCAAAAGTTAGGTGTCTTGAGTTGAAAGGCAGAAGAAAAATTTCGCAAAAGTTAAATTTAATGATCGATTCTTATGTAACACGACGAGACAAATCGAAAATAAAAATGAAATTTTTCGATATCTTGCTTTATTTTCGAGATATACTGCGATTGGGTTGATATGCGGCCTGGACTAAAAATTAATTCTGCCAAAGCCACAATGAATTACACTGTTGACATGCAGAATGGATATTTCAGTTTTTTTACTACCACTTGTTGTTGGGTTGAAATGCGGCCTAGACCAGAATAAAAATAGTTATCTTGTTACCATTCATCGTAAGCTTAATTGGGAATAGCTGGAAGCAGTTTACGTCGACGATACATGTTTTGTCACTAACTTGGTTCTGATGAAATTACTAACAGTAATAGATAATTCTTTGTTCCTTTATGGAACAACAAAACCATTCTGGTACAGACTGCATTTAGACCTAACCACAATCTCCATTAAATTGCTGCTACAGAATCAAACTATGTAGACACATCCACACACACGTATTTGAATCGCAAACTGTATTTGCGGTAACAACATCGTTTGCTTCATCAAGATTCCTAGATTGCATAGCATAATTTAACACATTTAATTTCATCATACACTGTCAGTATATACTGCAACGTGACGAAAAAAAGGGAAATACTAAATTCACTGAATCGTGATGTAAAATACACCCCTTTAAATTTCATTTTCAACTCTTGTTAAAAAGTAATGCTAGTCTATTATGTACAAATTAGCAAGGTATGCTGATTTTCTACACTACACCAAGAAAAATTTGAGAACAAAGTCTCCCATTGAGAGCTATGACTAAATATTTATAGACAGGCAACAAAGTTTGCAATTCCTACCGCCCACTTCAAGAACAATTATTAGAATGCAACTTACTTATGAAATGATATTCCAGGTTCTTTCCTCTCTTGCCTATTTGTGTAACAGTATGCAACACAAGATGGCATTATAAAACACTTATACACCTTACAAAATGAAATAATCACAGCATCGAACACAATGTGAACTTCGCATTTGTTGGGGTTCGCAAAATCGCCGCTGCCACCACCGCGCATGCGTGAGAGTTTAGAGCCGGCTTCACAGATTTAACGTCACTTCTCCTCTATATATTTCCTTTCTCCATGGCAATATCTAGTAAATGCAATGCTCCAATTTATACTAAAAATCCCTCAGAGTCTGTATTGTCAAAGTACATTCTTAAGCAGGTGCAATGTCGTGGTCAAAGATGATTCCTTTTTTTTCACTTTTCACGAATTATTTTATTCACTTGACCCAAAAAAAATTACTATGTACCAATTCTTTTGATAAAGACTATCCATACAAAGAATTCTTGTTACATTCCAAAAATACTCGTCTTATCCTTTCTTACAGACTTTTTTGTTGTTGTTGTTGAACTGTCTTCCAACCACCTTGGAGCTTTGCAAGTTCAATAAGACCACCTGAATATGGTGTAATATTTGATGTTGTGAATTTTTAACTATTAATCAATTCTTGTTTAGTGTACTTCGACAGATTATATGCTCTGGCTTCAAAAAATTAATTCCGTTAGCTCTTTCACTGTTGAACACCATTACAAACAAACAAAAAAATCGCAAGGAGCTCAACTGGAAGTGAACAGAGCCACACTTTACATGGAGGCGATGCAGATGGCGAAAAGAGAAGCTAAACTACCTTCAGAGCTGTGTATTGAGTTACACTGCGTTTCTGGGGTGCGGTAGAGGACCCTTATCTCTAGTAACTAACTGTAATACAAAGCCGATACGACCCTTATTAAGTAGGTCTATACATTACTAATAACTCAGGACTTTCTCAGCATTTAACAAATTTGGCAACTATTTTTATGCCAAGCTTTTAGGGATGTAATTTTTGACGTAAATATACTGTATCCTTCTTCCTGATATCTGTTTCACCTTAGCTATTTGAAACAGCTTTGATTACTGGTAGTCTAAAACTATATTATTCATACATGGTTGCAAAACTCCAGTTGTCAGTAGGCCCTCACAAGGATTATGTTCAATTTTTAATCAAATACACCGTTTCTATAGAGTTGAATGTAAAGGAAGAAACCCACTGAGACGAAGTTCTGTTAGGCATGAAGCAGGGTAAACAAAGAGTGTTATGATACAATTTTTCAAGGAGACACACAAAGGGAGCTATTTTTTGCCATTTAAATAAAATTGCTTAAGGGGCCCAATGGAAACTGGACATTCATTATTTAGAAATGCGTATGAACTTCATAAAAAAATAAACTCTTTATCAACAGGCACATATTCGTCAGCCTTCAGAATATCAGAAGTCATTCAGGTAACCCAAGAATGATCCTCCTCATACAGTGTATTTCCTCCAGTACTTTTCAATATCTTCACTAACAATCAATATTGGTTCAACAACTAGGATAATTTCAGTTATGCTGATAGTCTTGCTATAACTGTTCAATATATAACATTTCGAATGGCCGAGGATGAATATAAGACAGATTGTGAGGATAAGACTAATATCTTTGAGATTTCTTAGTCAAACAATTTGCATTTGCGGAAGGTGTTTGGGGGGGGGGGGGGGATAGCTACGTCATACACCATTCTGGTCCTCTAAGTCAAGCGATATATATGAGCCATAAATCTACAACAGAACATTTGAGAGGATAAATTAAACAACCTGCAAGCACAGAGGGGTCATTCATTTGGGCATCTGTGTACAGAAACCGGTTAAACACTGATAACTGGTAGAGAGTATGAGCAGTAGTGAGAGAAACAGGATGTTGTTGCAGGACAAATTCAGTTGCACGGCCAAGCAGCAAATAGAGTGACAAGCGCAAGTTAGACACAAACACAGAGTTTTTTTTCACCCCACGGCATAAATGCATTGCAAAATTAATCAAGAACTCGATGGAAAATAAGAATATTCTTGTGAAAAAATGGAAAGAATAAGGTGCACTAACTTTTTTAGAATACCTAACACAATAATAAATGAATAAGGCGACTGACTGTTGATGTGAAGTCCAGAAAGAAAGAGAGAACAAGAAACTCTGATTTAATTAAAGAATGTTCTAAGGCTAAACCCCCCAAAAAACTTAAGCATGTGCATTTTACCCACGCCATAAATTCGCTAAGCAAAAGCTGAACAACTTGGAAACACAGTAATAATGTATCTCACCCAGTGCCAGTCTTGGCAGAAATCTCACTCCTTAAAATCGCTACTGCAAAGCAAAAAGATGAAAGTAACTGCACAAAACAACATCTTGAGCCAACTTAGGCGCAAACCTCAGCGACCTCCTCACTGCTGCTTGAGCGCTGTGAAGCAGTGTGCACCTGTCCTGAGTGGCATAAATCAAGACACACTAAGAGAGCTGAAGCAGGGCTCCACGGAACATACCAACACATCAGAGGATGCCTGAGACAGTCATCTGAGGGAATGGTAAATTTACCGTCTGGCACTGCCTATCAGATATATGCAACAACCAACACCACTGGATTCAAAGTTGAAGCTACTTAGATACCTTAAAGGAATCCCAAGCACTGAAAGAATACTAGCCTAAAAAAAGAAAAACACTGATTGGACCAAGTTTAAGGGTCTGCCATGTAGTTCAGAACAATTATATCAGATGCAAAAATCTCTAAACGATTTCAAGGAGCCATTAATAGCTAAAGGGACTTTTGTTTCATGGGGTACTCTAATTTCTTGTAGCTTTAAGGCTCGCAGATATTCATAGAGACACAAAAAAGCAGAGGAAGCCAGGAATTGGAAGAATGTAGCCATAACAGGGACTGGGGACAAGGAATGGGAGGAAATTCGATAATGGCCTTTTAAAGGAAGCATCCCGACATTCACCTGGAGTAATTTGGGGAACCCATGGAAAATAAAAATCTGGATGCCCAGACGGGGATTCAAATGCGAGGCCACTCATCCACCATGCTCAGTCTCTTATTATCTAGAGCAGCATCCATTTAATATAGTTAACATTTAACCATTGTGCTGTATAATTCATCAAAGGACTTCTGGGTCTGTTGCCGTTATTACCAACATGTATCAGCAAAAATTGCACAAGTTAATATTCCATGGTGATGTCAAAAATGTAACTGTGAGTAGGGTTTGCTCATCATACATTTTTCTAATTAATTATGATCAAATGCAGTCAAGTTGTAACCTGCTACAAGCGTTCATGTTCCTATATCTCATCCGTGTTTCTAGTGCTTCCCTTCCTAGGCTGGGCAACCATCTGATTCTTTGGCCACAACAAAGGGCTCATCAAATAAAATCAACTGACCACTGTCAAATGAATTATTGACCTATCACGTCAGCTTAGTTAAAATTTAGCATTTCTGGCATTGTACTGTTGTTTTCAATACAGGCCTGCTCTATTGTAGTTCACTATGGAAATTAAAATGGATGTCTTAGAAAAAAAGACATGATTACAACTCCCTGAGCTGCTGAGAAAACACATACAAAACACTTACTGCTGCTGTATGCAGGCGAAAGCAGCAGTCTTCTGATGAAAGCATAGCACGAGATATTGTCTGGCATTTCCTATGAAGACATATGTAGTGAAGCACCTTGTAACAGCATTCAGACCAGAGTGAAAGCAGCTGCTAAACACCCTATCGACCTCTACACCACAAAAGAAAACCATTGCAGGGAAATAATACTGCCACGGAAAAAAACAATGAAACAACACATTTTCTATTCCAAAACAAATCTGTGTCAGAACAACAATGTTCCATTAGAACTGACTGCTAACACTGTAGAGATTCCTACTGTATAGATAATTACATCTTGTATACACCTTCTATCTTGATTTAACCTATCCCATTCTGCACCAGAGCTAGGTATAAGAATATATAACAATAACACAGGTCCCGTTCCACTGCACCATTACACGAGCAAAGACACTGGCAAGAACCAGGCCATATTTAGGGTGTGCAGATATCTAGGCTATACTTGTGGTGCAGGCCCTTTAGGATCTTTAGGCCCCTGGGCTATAACTGAGGTGTGGGCTCTTTATATCAATTACTTATTATTAAATTAATAAACCTTCTCATGCAAAATATGTAATGATAGTAGAGTAAGTTACTGAACAATCGAAATTTCGTAACATGCTTTCTGGATCTTTTCTGAAGCTGAATTGAACAAGGTTGGCAAGTGATGCCCTCACGTTCAGTTTGTCGACTGATGATTGATGGATAAGGTGCTGCTGATTTTAGTACTGTTGTTGCAATCAAACGCCCTCAGCTAAACCCCACAAAATTACAAACTTAAAGTTTTGGTAATAATATGAAACTGCAGGCCTACATATTAAGATAAAACAAACAATAAAAGAAGTTTAACATCACAAAGCATGCAATAGAGAAAGATGAAAAACACAATATCGATTATTCGCAGTGCATGACAACAGGATGACAGTGACTAATATAGATATATATTTTTTATTTTTACTTTTGAATTTGGTGCTGGCCCCTTTGTGGTACAGGCCCCTAGGCTATAGCCTAGATAGCCTAAGCATAAATGTGGCCCTGGCAAGAATGCTACAATCCCTGGATTACTGAAAATTATTTAACTAAAATAAAGATCATTAAAAAAAACTAGAAATTCACTGTTCCATATTGAAACCACTTGTCTTACCAATTGCGTTGTTATGTGATAATTTTTATTTTAAATTGCTTAGTAAAAATAACATAAGTTTTTATTAAATTTTTAAATTTCAGTCATAAGTTGGGCAACCAGCATTAGGTAATTCATAATGTCCTCAAGTCAATATACTAAGATTAACTAGTTATAGAGATAATACCAAATTATTACTTCTATCTTACAAAAAAAAATTAGTCTAACTATCACGATACCGTCTTTAAATGAGTGAATTTATTTTGAAGTAGGTATCTCTTCAGTTCGATAATATTAGCTCCCAAGGTTTGTTAGCCAGAATTGCCAAATAAAGCTGTATTGAAAATAAATACTAAAGTTAATGTATTTTTAAAAAAACTGCCTAAATATGTACCAGCACTCTTAAAACCCCCAAATTCTTAGACAAATACACAAATATTACCCACAGGATCAAACATTAAATTTTCAATTAATTTAACTGATCATAATAATTCTTAAGACTTCCGTGGCCATTTTTGTACATGATTTATGGCTTTACAGGCTATGCCGTGTCGTTTATTAGATTTTCTAAACTTAGAATATCTAATAAATGAAATGATGTGGCATAGCCTGTAAAGCTATAAATCATGAATATAATAAGTATTATCATACCAGTCGAAAGACTGATGACAGAAAAAAAGATAACCATACATTTAGTTCAAAACTTCTGTTCACAAGAAATAAACTATTATACATATAGATTAAAATAAAATAACAAAATAAATGCAGCATCAATGTAAAGAATAAAAACCTCATTTTACCTTTCTTGTGAATTTCTGCTGGCATAAGTATGAAGATGGAGTTTTGCCATATCGCCAAAAACTTTAGAGCATTGTGTACAAACATATAATGGAGCTGCAATAGGTGAGCTGTGTGTAAATACATGTTTTGTCAGAATGCACCATGATTTAAAAACATCTTCACAGACTGCACAAGCAAGTTCAACTGATGACGGCTCTTCAAATACAGTTTTCTTGCTGTGTTGGTAATGGTGGTCATACAACTTTGATGGATTTGAGAAAATATTACCACAGTTTTGGCAAATGTGCAATGGTATATTTACCAACTGGCAATGAGTAAAAGCATGCCTGATCAGCATGTCCCTTGTGGTGAAATACTGAAGACACGTGACACATATATACTGTGGTGGAGTCACCACCGACATGACGCTGACACTACTATCATTAGATGCACCAATACTGTTCACACAACATCCCACCAAGAGCGTGTTTGCTAATCACAAATTCTGTATTAAGCCAGCACCATTTTCTTCACACAGAACTAATTGTTTTTGCTGAAGCTCAACTTTCAACCTGTAAAATAGATAAATCAGATTCAATTTCATTATTACAAAGCACAGATAGAGAATTACATGAAGAAATAACAACATATCTTGTCTGATATATCAAAAAATGATAGAAGTCTTGAAAATTATGTTATCAGAAAGGAAACTAATAGACATAATTTCTTTATGGCAACCTACCTGGAGATCACAATTATACAAGTGAAAGTTTTAATAAGATTTATGTGATATATGACAAACAACTGTCAGTTAGCACTCACAATCAATCTGTAACCAGCCATTGATTGATTTAGACCAAGCATGGCCAATACGCGGACAGCTTGTGACAAGCGGAGCTGGATCATAATATGCATAAACTTTAACTTTCAACAGTGATATCAAACACTACAGCACTCAGCACTATTCCTTTCAACCTCAACACTTTCAAATAACTATAATTTTAATACTTCATTAATATACATGCTTCCTTTTTGATTATTTCTTTTGTCTTTAAAAATATTCAAGAATTTTTCTCCAAGAAAGAATTATGTGAGGCCTGATTCAAAATTCTATTTCTAGCATTTGGCCCTGCAGCTGAGAAGATTGGCCACCACTGATTTAGACATTAAGGATGCACATAAAAAGAATCATATTTTTCAGTGCAACTGCTAAAACAACAAATATGGTATGGAAACAAGCAATTCATGAAATAAATAATTCAATAGAGACATATAATATCATGCATTACAATGAACAAATGACATAAGATTTTTCAAAGCAAGAAGCTAGTTTTGTGTTAGTCACTGCAGGAAAAACTTAGTTATAAATATGATTAAGAATGTACAATGGGAAAGAAAGGGGGTAGCGGGCAGACAGTGAAGTGTGGTTATTTACAGTGTAGCTGCACTGGCTGATGAACAGGTAAAGCACCAATCAACCATGACCTAGCTCAACTGGTACAGCACGAGACAGCAAACATGGAGAACACATTTAAAACAGATACAGGGAATACTGCTGTCACTGCAATGACTCACAAGGCATACTCACACTGCTATCAAATCAGTACTTAGAATTGTACAGAAAACTATACTCAGGAAGAAAAAAACAGAAACCAGACATCATCATTCCCAACCTGGTACCAAGTTTATGTAAGTCAATACAGAGCTCTGTCTTTGCTATGTACCCTGATACTCAATGGCCACAGCAAGGTCAAACACCATTGTTTGTTAAACAGAGGTACACAGAATCACATCATCTTCTTCCATTATCAGCAGGAACATAAATAAACAAAGCAGGAGTTTCAAGGGGTCATCATAACTATGGCTCTAGGATCAAAATATAATCCAGTGTTTTATTAAGATAAGAAAAAAATGGCAGTCAGCTTGTGCTGACATTTGCTGTAAGCATTTTGAAGATACCAAGTGATGTGAAAACATTGGCTGCGGCTTATATGGTGAAGTAAAACTAGTGTTCTTTCTGCTCTTGTTATAAGACAAGCATTTATCCCTTAGCATCATTCTGTTGACCAGCACATATCTAATATATTCCAAAATTTCAAATCTAATTTAATCTACATGAAGATGGCATTCTCAAGATATTCAAGACAATAACTACAAACTGGAGATATAGCTCTGTGACAAAATGCTATCAGATAACCACAAATTAATACAGATAAAACAACAAGGGAGAACCCACGGTGCAGCACACACAAAGTAAATGGCACCCAGTGATGAAGTTCACTCCCCGTGTCACCGACCAGAACAAAATATAATGTGTTGTAGTGTAAGCATTCATTTTCTGAATCGCAATGTAAACATTTCCAAATCAATGCATTATACTAACAACATAATTTAAAAAAATAAAACTAATTCAACATAGTAAAATTCTTCCAGATAACGTTCATAGATTCTGTCCAGGTATATTGATCATACATTTGAGTTAATGAACAAGAAATATTCAAACTTAAGACGAACATTATTCTAACTAAATTTACACTTCAAGAAAGTAGAAGGAGCTGATTTAAGATTGAACAATGTTTACCTCACTACCAAAACACACTTTTTAAGTAATAATTTGGATATCAACAAACTTTGAGTCTCTGATTTGGAATAAGAAATAAATGTTCTGAAAGCCTCCATAAACACTAGAAAGAGAGAAACATATCTCCTGGTTAATGCATGTCACAATTATTGCCTCCACATCACTTCTTCATTCGTATTTACACCACAGCATCCACACACAATCCACCTTGAATCAGCTGATATGAAACAAAACAACAGCAAAGATACTGCTCCACGAAAATCAAACGCTCCACTCTTGGTTTATGGTTTACTTTCTCATTTCATGAATGTAACTCTAGTAGTACACAGAACATATATAAAAACAAAAATACCCTATTTTAATATAGAACCAGATTAGTTTTTAAATGTGTTAAATCAGTGTCTAATTCTTCTTCTTTTTTACGTAAACCCATTTTCAACAAGTATTTTTCCTTATTTTCGGCCCAACCTGAATTTAATCCTGGCTACGCCCTTATCTGAATTGGTAACTCGATAATTTTTCACATCTTCCCTGCTATTTTTTTTTTTTTTTTCTCCTATTGCCACGATCTGCAGATACAAAGGTAATACTCTTATAACCAACAAAATGGAAATTAAGTTATTATTTGATATGGAATATAGACACTGTTTGTTAAAACTGTGAAATTTCTTTGTTTCTATATTAATGGTGCTTTAAACTGGATGGTGTATAATCTGTTATTTACTAAAGATGTTCTGTGTAGCTACATTGACAACTTGTAGAATGGTGATTTCGCTTAAACTAATTTTCCTTAGTTTCATTCCGTTACAACAAATGCAACTCATTTAGAGGAAATATTCACAGATTAAAAGCGAATAATAATAATAATAATAATTGGTATAATAGGGTATGCATACCCTATTATATTGAAACAGTTACAGACTTTGACAAAGTCCATATATCATGGACAAAATAGAAATTGGTATAGTTTGTAGTCACCAATCATGTTCTGTTTTTATGATTGCAGGATTGAGGAAGAACTTGTTGTTAGTGCTAATCCCTCGGCGTAACAATTAGAAGTTTGAAAGCACTTTTGGGGAGTGGTGAGGGGATGCTCCAGAAGTTGATCACACAACTCTGGTGGGAGGACTGCTCGAATAGGTTGTCTGTATGAACCACGTTTTGGGCACTAAATGGAGACGTTTGAACGATTGTAAAAAGGGCAGCTAAATTTGTTTGTGGAAATGCGACACTAGATATAAAGAGAAATTTAATGGACAGCAATCAGCGAAATATATACCGGTACTTAATTGAAAAAGAAAACAAATTTTGATAATGGTGCAAGATTCTATATATCCTTCTCCATTACTGAAGCGAGAATTGTCTTCAGTGGTTTCAAACTACCAAAAAGTTCAGAAATAGCATTTTACCTGCAGATTAGTGCATGATATTGGGTAACTACTTGAAAATATAGACCACAGGTAGAAAATGATGGTGTAGTTAGGGACCCACATTTTGGTTATCAAATACAGGAGTTTGGACGTGTGCAAAGAAGAGCAGCTAGATTTCTTTGTGCAAATTATCGCAGGACCCAGTCAGTAACCATTAAAATAAAGAAGATGGATTGTAAGTCACTGGAGGAAAGGAGGGGGGTGAAGAGAGCGCTGGGAATGTACAGGGCATAAGTTGGTGATGAGGCATGGAGGGATATTGGTAAAAGAATTAGAAATTCTGTGGAAGGGGAAAA
>JARYHS010001339.1:0-10698 GCA_031002005.1 Vandiemenella viatica | reverse complement strand
AACTTTTCATGCTAGCCGATGACAAATGATTTAAACCCTTATTAACAAAGTTCCATAACTTCTATTTAGTGTTAACAGATAGAATTTTTTTCAATATTTCAAATAACAATCCCTAACAACATGTCTCGTTGGGAATTTCGACCGTTTCTTTCCCGTTAATCTCGCAGACCAGACTAAAAGGTAATTAGCCAATCAAGAAACGAAATGCATACGCAAGTCTCGCACATTAGGAGTTTATTTGTAAACTGCAGTCAGGGTACAATTTTTGAATAAAGACGTTTACTTTCAAAGAGAGAGAGAGATTTAGATTTCGGAAGTCATATCCAGCAACTAAGGCTACCACCACATTTTTGGACATTATTCGACACCGTTCTACAGTTTGTTTGGTTTTTTTTTTTTTTTTTTTTTTTTCACTTGCACAGTGACTTCTTGTGGACAACAGCCGAACACGCTTGCATTCCTTTTTTGAAAATAGAGGACAGTCAACTCTATGCAGCGTTTGCTTGATAAGTTTTATCGTTTCATTATACTGCTTTAGAACAATTTCCTCGCGCATACATACTTTTCCATTAAATTATCACATATTTAAAATAGTCTTGCGTGCATGCTTACACTGATTGTGAAATGAAACGGTAAGAATATCGTAGGATGTTAAAAAACCGCAATATAAATTTTAAATGACGATCGCCATTGATTTAAAATAAATATCCACTTTTCTGTCAACTATCATAAAATTGTATCATCTCAAGTAAATCTGTATAGTTTTATTATCTTTATAAGACCCAACAAAAGTTATGTTCTTGAACTATTAGTAGATGTAAATACATCAGAGTACCAAATCTAAGACTTGAGATCAAAGAACTTAACATGTATTTTATAGAGAATTATACGACAGGAATACATTTTCTAAAGAGTCCATGGTCAAGAAGGAATGACTTTATGCGTCTTTCGTAAGCCACCCAAAAGATGTTACCGAATTTGTTTTCTGTATTCAGGTTACATTTCATCAAAACGTTATTTCGTTGTACTACAGCACATTTATGTAACGTATATTTCATACTTGTAATGTCCCTTGGTGACGGGAAATTTATGCGTGTGAATTCCACGTTTCTTTGGCATCGGCGAAAGCCAGGTGACTCATACCTGCGCTGAAAGACCGAACGATTTATGGCAGTCCGTAAAGTTAAAAGCTTTACGCATTCAATGAAATTCAAAGGACAGTATAGGGACTGTGCCGAAATGAGGATTTCCTGGTACAGTAGAAAGTTGAAACGAGAGAAACGATGCTTCGGGGAAAAAGTCAGGTTGCGGAACACCTCTGTTGGGAACCAGCGAATCAAACTGTGTTACGAATTTTTAGAAACCATAAGTTTTTTATGTTGCATGAGGAGCGCCAATGGAGATCGTGGACGACCCGCCAAACGCTGCGACTCGTTGAAATTTCCCGCGTCTGCTAAAACTCGGGAGCCTGCAAGTTTTCAACGGAGAGCGAACAAGTGGGAGAGACGACATTCTGTTTCTGGCCAGCAAACAATCCGCACCGGCGCACCACGGGAGATTGCCGGAGAGGTGACTACCTGCGGGGAGCTAGCTCGCCAAGTGACCTTGCGCCCAGCTGATCAACTGGGTCCGTCTGATTTCTCCGCAACTAATCTGCCGACGATGTATAGATACTCTTGCGTCATTCAACCCTAGGCAACGCTCTGAGATGAGAATCATGCTCTAAATTGTTCAAAAGAAACTTTTAATATTCAGTTCTGTTCAATAAACCAATCAATTTTATATTCAAAGAAAATAATAGGTGTTGTAAACCCTGCTTTCAATAACTTCCTTTCCAATCAATCAGTATATCATTTGAATAGATGAAGATTTGTGTTTTTTAATGGTATTTTAAAATTACAATTGCTTTGATTAAAAGTATTTCAGAATTGGAATGTCGCTTCTCTCGGATAGAGAACACTTCCATTCTTGGCGCCTACCTGGGATTAATTTTGCAAATTAATTTATAAATTAATGCATCTCATTATTTTATTCTAATTTTAAGAACGTCTTAAAAACTAGATGTTACATACTAAAGAACGTGCTGTACATAAGAAATCTCATGTAAATCAGATAAAACTACGTTATAATCAAAATGCTAACCTAGTTAAAAAAAACAAAAAAAAAAAAAAAACAGCTTATATTACTTATGGCTCTACGCCTCATCGACGCCAAAGTCATTAGAGGCGGGAAATGCCTGGTAAAATGAGTGGAAAGGAATTCTACTCTATCATTTTGCAGAAACAATACCGGCACTCGCCTGGAATTATTTGGGGAAACCATGGAAACCAAAATCTGGTTGGCCGGACGGAGATTCGAACCTGCATACTCCACAATGCGAGGTCAGAGCGTTACTGCTCAGTCAACGGGTTCCGTCATTAGGATATCAAGGTATGTTTCAAAGATAGCGAGTGTGAATTTTTGTTAAAATGTAATGGACATTACCAGGGTTTTCTGTATTTAATATTACTTACGAAATATCATGGATGTAAAAGCGTTATTTCGATTAGAAAATTATTGCAATACGTTATGACTGTTTTATATCTCCCTCATTCATATGTAAAAATTAAACCTTATATAAATCTATAACATCTTGTTAGAATAATTACATAAATGAAACCTGTAATTAAGAGAGGCTACAAAATATAATTTATAGTATTTTGTGTCGTTTCTGGGTTTGTACACGGAATACATAAAAGAAATCCTTTTTTTATGGAACAATTATCTCTACTACATACAGGTACCAATACATATTTCTTAGATAATAAGTAATAGTGAATATTATATTTCCCTCTCTGTAAGAAGTGATATCTCGGAAACTAAGCGAGATACCAAAAAAATTATTCTTCATTTTCGATTTGTCTCGTCGAGATCTATAATAATCAACAATCGAATCCGTAAAATCTCAGTGCCTCGGATATCGTAGAATTCGTCTAGAAACAAAAGAGAATCTTAATTTAACCGACTATTCACAATACAATACTTATGTGGGATTTCCTGTAATTCTGGTACACAGAAATCGTTTTACAATCTTGCAAAATCATACAAAGATACTGTATAGCTAGCATAAGCAAGCACAAGTCAAATTGGTTAACTAGACAGCAAGAACGTAAAGGTTGGAAAGAAAGTAGTGACCGTCATTTTACAAGTTTAATAGTTCCGTGGAATACGGCAACATGAAGAAAATTAAACAGTTTTTTAAGCTACGGGTCGACGGGACCTCTGCTGACCGCTACGGCCGCGCTGAAGGCGGCAGTGTGTCCAGCGGGCGAGCATTAATCAAGGGGCGTAGCATTATCGCCGCCTCTTCCACGTCTCGTGGGACATAATCACGATTTATCGCGCCATCCGTCACACCCGCAGCGTGTACATTAACTGCTTTTCTGGGTCCCCGGGGGTAAAGTTTTTAAACGGGCCAGGGGTACGGCCGCTCGCTACCCTGAAAGGAAGCCCATACGGCAGAGAGAAAAGCAAAAGAACGACCGGAAAATGGAGCCCTAGTACAGCTTTCAGTTTGGACGGGGCAACGTCATTAAGAACGCCTGGCTGGAGCCGAAGAGTGAATGCGAGTTCTCTGTATGCGGGGCAGTATTTAGAGGACATAGCACCAGATATTAAGCTGGTGATACGGACATGGTGACTGGTGAAAGGAGGCTAGGGAGGTAACATACTTTCAATGACATCGATTAACTATCTAAAGAACTAAACTAATCAACATCACTGGCGGCATGCCACGTAAAATCTTTCAATTACGAGCTTCATTATTGTCTGACTGTTTAATTCGTTTTGTGAATTGTATTAGAGGAAAAAATCTGTTATCCACTGAATACAAACGAGCATTTGAATAAACAATACTTACTTACAAAATGTTTATTACGTTACTTATCTTTTCTTTTACAGTTCTTCCCTTCCAATGGGCGTTGCATTTGCAAATGAATCAGTCCCGTATGAATCAAAATATCTTTTTTTGTTGTTGTTGAATCTTCATAACGACTTAATTTCTTTCTTTAATGATCTGCTTAACGTTCGACATACATTTATAAGGCCACATTTCAAATGTTTTTACTTTCTATCTCAATGTCTCACTTCACTTCTACAAAGGGCTGTGATTCATAAACACACATTTAAAATTTCTTTCCAATTTAGAAGCTTCTCAGAATTTTACCGGAGAAGGCTGTTCTTGATAAGGTTAGTATATGTCTCCTAACTTCCTTGACTCACCTTTGGCTGTAATTTAAATAACAAAATACTTATAACTTACTTCAAATTCAACGTAACTATTGAAAAACGAACTCTAAAGGTGAAACATAGGTCTAGTTAGTATCAGTTTACGTCGACATGACCTTTGAACCATTTAATATATATTCAGTAGTTTTGGTTGGTTCCAAACCTTCATATTTATTACTTTTAGATGCTTCATATTCAAATAAAATTATTCATATTTTTCAGAGCCAACTCTTAGGGTAACATATAGGCCATATTCATGTTTCCTATATTTTGAAATATATCTACTGTATGTTCAAAATACCTGACTTTACTACTTCCAAGTCACTTCTGACTCAACAGAAATACTTCACATTTTGCAGAGCAAACCATTGGGGGTACGTACATAGGTCACGCAGTCATGAAGACTAACCCTTCAGTATTTAAATCTCTGGCTTTACACATTCTAACTACCTTCACACTCAATCAAAATTCTTCAATTTTGCAGAGCGAACGTTTATGGTGAAATACAGGTCAATTTCGTATTTCAGCTAGATGGGGTCAAGTTATCATGACCTTTGACGCTAAAAACTGGTACTATTCTCTAGGTGCGAGCATACCCAAAACAAAATCACAGGCTTATACCTAGATAATTTAATTTTAATTTAATTTAATTGTGATGGAGTGCACGCTCCAGTAAAAATTACTTTCCACAGCCATTTTCCACCTTCCCTATTCCACACCTACTTTTCCCACATACAAATTTCAAATTTAAATTGTATCAACGTTTTGGAAAATCAATCCACTTGGTAACTTAGTCCAATCCCAGACTCTCCTGCTTACGGAAGACAATCTTCCTACACCCTTGTGCCTGAAATCGAGTACTGCCAGTCAATCTTTTCCTTTTCATGCATTACTTTTAATTCTTACACCAATATTTTTCCACACATTATCACAATATAGGCACCTATGACCCTCTTCATCCTCCTCCTGTCTTCCAAGGAATCTCATTCCAGCTTTTGTATCATTTTGGTTACTGATCGTGTTCTGCGGTGATTTCTAGAGAGAAATCTAGCAACCTTTCGTTGCATATCCTCCAATTCATGTGTTTGGTACCAAAAATATGGGTTACCTAAGCAATGGTCTGACCAATGTTTTGTAAACCAATTCCTTCACTTCTCTCGTAGGTCCCCTCATCACTCTCTCCAAGTGAAGGATTATAAAACCTTTTCCGTCTATCTGTCTAATGTGTCCTGCCCAGTTGAGTTTGATATCAAATGTTATGCAAAGGTGTATATTTAATTTAATTTAATTGCAATGGAGCACAAGCTCCGGTGGCAATTTCCCTACACACCCATCTTCCCCCAATCCTGCACCCACCTACATTTGCCCTTTACAAATTTCAACATTAAATTCTTTTAATGTTTTCGATAAGTTATTCATCATTCCCCCTGGTAACTCATTCCAGTCCCTGAGACCCTTACCAAAAAAAAAGAAATCTTCCCACACCCCTGTGCCTGAAATCGAGTGCCAGCTTGTGGTCATGGTCATCTTTTCCCTTCCATGAACTACTTTTCATACCTACTGCAATATCTTTCCATGCCTCATTGCCAGTATACGCCCTGTACACTCCCATGACCCTCCTCATCCTCCTCCTGTATTGCAATGAATCCCATTCCAGCTCCTTTATCATATCCATCACTGACTTCATTCTGCAATAATTTCCAGAAACAAATCTAGCAGCCCTTCTTTGCACCTTCTCCAGCTCCTGTATTTGATACTCAAAATGTGGGTCCCATACTACACTACCATATTCGAGCAATGGTCTGACCAAAGTTTTGTAACCCAGTTCCTTTACTTCTCTCGTGCATCCCCTCATCACTCTCTCCAACAAGTGCAGAACTTTGAAACCTTTTCCTACCACCTGTCCCATGTGTCCTGCCCCGTTAAACTTGTTATCAAATGTAATGCCAATATATTTACATTTCAAGTCTTCAGCAAGCAATTCTTTCCCCAACTTATATTCATAATTAACCTTTTGTTTTTATTTGTGCATCAAATTAGCTGACTCTTCTTTGCATTTATCTTCATCCCATGTTTACCAACCCAACTAGAATATCCTGTCCAGAACACCCTGTAGCAGTTCACAGTCCTCTACCGTTTTGATCATTTTATATAGCATTATATAATTATTAGCAATGGTCCCAATACGCTACCCTGTGGCACTCCCATTTTGACTTCTACTTCTTTTTGATACTGTATTTCCTACCTTAACTTTTTGCTTTCTATTATTAAAAATTCTTCTACCCAGCAAATCATTTTCTCATCTTCTCTGACAATTTTCACCATATTTGCCACCAGGGCCGCCGTAAGAGTGCGTGCAAGGCGTGCACCGCACGCGGGCATCACGTCAAGGGGGGCAGCAAAACGAGTGATTGACAGTCGCCGCCGCCCGTGATAGTTGCCACTCCATCGTCGCCGCGACGAAATTTGCATCGTTTTATGAAACAGGCGGCCGGCGACACTCGGGATGGCAACAATAGGGGCGCAAATAATGTTCGAAGGGGCGGCAATCTCACAGTTTTTTTGACCCCGTTCGGAAATGTCCTAGATCCACCACTGGTCCTGTAGTTAGACAGGGGGTGGCATAATCGGTATTGCACGCGGGTGCTCAAAACAGCTACCGGCGGGCCTGTTTGCCACCATTTTATGGCTCACTCTGTCAAAGGGCTTGAAAGATCTAGTGCAACATCATCAATTCGGCCCTTCCCCCTCCCCCCTTGTCCATTTCATCCGAAATATCTTGCGTGAAATGCCGATTAAGCCCACCTAGTCTAACTACAGCCAGTGGTGGATCTAGGAATTTTCCGAACTGGGCAAAAAACTGTGAGATTGCCGCCCCTTCGAAAATTATTTTGGCACCCACATTATGCCACTCCGAGTGACGCCAGTTGCCTGAAGCAGCAGTTGAGCTTAACAAATAATAATAATAATATTCTCGCCGCTACAACAGGAGAAATTCCAACTGATTTTAATAAAAATATCATCTTCACACTTCCAAAGAAAGCACAAGCCGACAAATGTGAGAATTATCGCACAATTAGTCTAACAACACATGCTTCAAAATTACTGACACGAATAATATACACAAGGATGAAAATGGTAATAGAAGAGATAGTAGGGGAAGATCAGTTTGGGTTTAGGAAAAATCGCGGTACAAGGGAAGCAATTCTGTCTTTAAGATTAATACTTGAAGGTCGGATCAAGAAAAACAAAGATAGTTTTGTAGCGTTTGTTGATTTAGAAAAAGCTTTTGATAATGTTAGGTGGGACAAGATGTTCAAAATTTTTAAGAAGTCGTGTCTAAAGTATGAGATAAAAGAATATAAACTATATAAGAATCAAGTGGCTGTAATAAAAGTAGAGAATCACGAGAGACATGCATCAGTTAAAAGGGTTGTGAGACAAGGCTGTAGTCTATCCCCGTTAATATTCAACTTGTATGTAGAAGAAGCAATGAAGAAAGTCAAAGAAAAATTTCCATGTGGCATAAGTTTTCAGGGAGAAAAAATCAGTATGCTACGATTTGCTGACGACATTGTCTTGTTAGCAGAGAGGGCTGAGGATATTGAGAAGTTACTGAATGGCATGAACAAAATACTGAAGGAAGATTTTGGACTGAATATAAATCAAAGCAAGACAAAAGTGATTAAATGTAGCAGAAATGATACCAATAATAGTGGATTAAATATAAAAATAGGATCGGATGCAATAGGAGAAGTAAGAGAATTCTGTTACTTTGGAAGTAAAATTACAACCGATGGCCGAAGCAGGAATGATGTTAAAAGCAGAAAAGCAAAAAGAGCCTTCATGAAAAAGAGAAATCTTTTAGTTTCAAATATTGATCTAGGAATTAGAAAGAACTTTTTAAAACTCTTTGTGTGGAGCAGAGCACTTTATGGTAGCGAAACATGGACTTTAGGAAAACCAGAAATAAAGAAAATTGAAGCATTTGAAATGTGGTGCTACAGAAGAATGCTGAAAATTAAGTGGACAGACAAAGTAAGAAATGAACGAGTTTTGGAAATGGTGGGTGAGAAAAGAAGTTTGTGGAAGAAGCTTACAGAAAGAAGAGACAGGCTGGTAGGTCATATTCTGAGACATACAGGATTGGTTAATTTGTTAGTGGAGGGAACAGTCGAAGGTAAGAACTGTAGAGGAAGACAGAGATTAGAATATATGAAGCAGATAATTGAGGACGTGGGCTGTATGGGGTATGTAGAAATGAAGAGGTTAGCACAGGATAGGAAAGGATGGAGGAATGCATCAAACCAGTCGAAAGACTGATGACAGCAAAAAAACGTAATTCACGGCAAATTTTTTTGACGTACACTGTTGCAGTAATCTACTTAAAACTTCGAAATAAAAGGTTGATTGACGGTCTGATGCGGGGGAACAAACTCTGCATGAACTATGCCTTGGCATCAAAAATGCAAATGAGCATTATTTTGATGTTTGATTTGAGTTGAAGACACAGTTTTTGGATGTGATGACAGTGTGGTCTTCCATTGGCTTGACTGTTGCTTTGTTTCTGGCTTGTAACCATAGCACCATGTCTCATCATCAGTAATGACCTTTGACAGAAAATCTGATTAATTCAAGCTGTTGTTTCAAGGAAGACATGTTTCAACTCAACCTTCTTTAATATTGTCAGTCAGAGCCCGAGGAACAAACTTGTCAGCAATTTCATTCAAAATCTTGGGTTAAAATTCGCTAAACCGAGCTCCAAGATAAACCACTAATCTTTGACAATTGGTCAATTGTCTGTCAACAGTCTGAGAGCATAAGCTCTCGAATTTTTTCAACAATTTCATCCATTCGGGAGAACGAGGTTTCTCATCAATTGACATTTAGCCATTTTTTAAAACTAGCAAACCACTCTTACAACTTGAGTATTTCCCATAGTGTCATTTTTGTAAGTTGTTTTCAACATTAAAACAATTTCAAGCAACATTTTACTGACTAAAAAACAAATTTCACAGCTGCACGTTGTTCACTTAAATTTGCCACCATAAAAAACAATACAATTACATAAAGCACTAGCAAGAACAATCACTGCAGATTACAGAACAACCCAGGTCGACAACACATGCGGCACTGATCTGACAATGTGTTGCACTATAAACGCCTGGTGGCACAAACGCGTACTACACAAAATGTGCCTACAGCAATGTTATTCCGGTTACTTTTGGGTACCCCTTCGCAAGTCTTGAACTGATTTTTCCTCATCTGTAACTCCATATCCTGCGATTGTGATCCTACTTCACTGGCGAGGGACTAAATTGATTGCAGTTGGAACTAGATAATCGCATGTTAATGGATTCGAGTGGAAATAATGCCTACTGTTTTTAAATTTTCGAAGTCCAGCTGCTGTATTAAAACAGAAACACTGTAAAATTAGTCTTGTTATTTTCAAATGTAACAATGTTTTTTTTGTTTTTTTTGTTTTGTTTTTTTTTTGTATATTGCACATGTTGTGTTCAATTATGAAATCTCTGCACACTTGAAATACAGGAGCTAAAAATCTTATCATAACTTCCATTTATTCTAATTATTTCACTAATAATTGAAGACTACAGTGCTCTGCCCCAGACAAATAAGCAATGAAGCTGACTG
Source organism: Vandiemenella viatica (assembly GCA_031002005.1). Taxonomy (NCBI): domain Eukaryota; kingdom Metazoa; phylum Arthropoda; class Insecta; order Orthoptera; family Morabidae; genus Vandiemenella; species Vandiemenella viatica. Next base: position 780 of record JARYHS010001339.1, on the reverse strand, counting down.
GACAAAATCAGGGCACTAATCTTACTCTTGCTTTGTCTTAATTGAACATGTTGGTGCCACACACTTAAAAACAAGATAAATATCACTGACATGTAATGTCAGATGTGACATTATCATCAAAGTTCCACTTGAAGAGTGGTAAATATGTATTGCCTTACTATTAAAGTAACTGACATAGTGTGTCAACTGTCTGATACATCATGAATTAAAAAAGTTAAAATTTCATTAAAATTTTTGAGCCTCAGTCTCTACAAACAATTATATATTTCCTCCAACATACCTAAAAAAAAAAATTAAAAATCATCACCACAACATGGAATAAGGTGGAGAATAATTCATAACAGAGACCGATGATTATTTTACACACCACGGTGGTGAAGCTCGCATGAACGCATGAATAAATCCAATTTAGCAAGAAATAACTGTTCGTAGTACAAGGATTATGATTGTAGCATGAATTAAATACATAACATATTTTGCAGAAACAGAAATTTTTTATGAAGATGGTAGTGCAACAGTTAAGGCTTAGAATTTAAAGAAATATATATTTCATGACAATTTTTCTCATTTGCCATGAGTATGGCACTTTGGCTTCTATTATGATACATTTTATTGACAACTTTTATCAAAACTCAGCCCTTAATAATAGCTGAAATACTTTACTTCATAATATGCAATTAGAGTCAATAGGCCTAGCTTACAGAATATTTTAATAAACATGGTAACTACCATTGTTAGGCCTACTCAAATCTTTCTTACTATTTCATCAAGAAGCTTTGA
>JARYHS010001338.1:0-16531 GCA_031002005.1 Vandiemenella viatica | reverse complement strand
TTATTCTCACTTACACTTTTGAATGCCCTTATTGACACTCAGTCAATGTTTTTTGGTAGTATTCTCTGAAACATACAGCATTCCATTTTTTTTCCACTTAACATTGCATTGAAATTCTGGGAGGTCTCTATTAAACTGTAACCTGCTGTCCGCATTAAAATTATTTTTGTTCCATTGGATCTCACTAGCTACTCTCAAGTCTGGTGAATGAGTAGTAACATGCGGAACTGGCATTCTGAAGGATATGGGTTCAAATTCCCTCTGCTCATCCAGATTTCAGTTTTTCATGGTATCTCAATATCATTCCAGGCGAATGCTGGGATGATTCTTCCCAGTCTGTGTCCTCAATCCTCCCTGTACCCAATGACCTAAACATTGGTGAGGCACAGTGCTTTTTTTATTTATTATTATTATTTTTTTAAGTACATAGCTCTCACATAAGCTGCTTGCGTGGACTATAATTTTATAGCTTCAAATGTTCTGAATTTTTGCAGGTACTTGATACAAAGGCAGCTTATATTCTGTTTACATTTTATAAGCCATAAGAACAATTTGTCAATTGTATTTCTCACTGTATTCACAATGTACTGTACAGTCTGGGAACATGTAGACACATATAACCCTTCACTGGGCGATGTGAGTGGAATATTTTTGTTGGTGGACAAACTTTGTTCGTAGTACAAGATGCAGTTTATTAATCAAAACAGAATTAATAATTTTAGTGTTTTCTTTAGAAGTACTCTTGTTGATTCTACTATTCATTGTATGCATGCTGTTCATCTGGTTTCAAAACCTTAAATCAATAAGTGGGATAAATGTATGCAATAGTTGGATATTGTTTTTAGGACCTGGAAAACTACATCATGGAATTGATACCAACCCTGCCACAGCTTGATGGCCTAGAGAAATCATTCCACAGTTTCTATGTGTGTACAGCTGTCCGCAAGTTCTTGTTCTTTCTAGACCCATTGCGCACAGGGCGTGTGCGGATACAAGACATTCTTGCTTGCAGCTTCTTGGATGATCTGCTTGAAGTGAGTTCAAATGCCAGTTTCATTTGTCTGACACATTACTCAACAGCTCTGAGTAGTAATAATAATGATACTAACTTATTTTTATTTGAACTCAGTTTTGAACTAATTTAAGATTAAATGTCAGATATGCATAAAAATTGTTTTAGTGAAAGACATTTTGATCTAGAATGTTTAGTTGTTTAAGTACTAATAAAATCAGCATTAATGATTCATGTCATATTTTGGTGGGTTTTCGTGATTTGATTTATTTATTAGTAATAGAAATGCACTTTAATCAATAATGATATAAATTTGTGAACTAAATTATGTTCAAAGCTAGGGTTATTTTTTTAATTTTTGTTTAATGGTTCCACTCTTTTAGGTAAATGGAGTCATGTTATTGCAGCTAAACTGTTTGTCACCAGCTTCTAGTTCATATACAGAATAAGTTTTAGACTTTAGATTTCCACATGTTTGTGTTTCATTCACACAAAACTGATTACCTGATTTAAATGGATTTCTTATTTTTATTTTTTATTTAAATCAGTTCTTTTCAAGTAGAGAGATTTTTTGTTATTTTTTTTAATTTTTCTACTGGACTTGAGTAGCCATTAAAGTAATCGATTTTTGCTGCCTGTGCTAACTCAAAATTTCTTTTATCTAAGAAGTAATTTTCATATCCTATATTTAAACAAAAAATACTGAGCATATTTGTATCTAAAGTAGTTTATAAGTTGCAAGTAGAACTAACAAAACTTAAGTCAGAATGTGTTGCATGCTAATGGATAATAAAATAATTAATTTGATTAAAATTGAATGATTCCACTAGTAGTGCGAGTGCCAATGCTAGTAGTGGAAAGGCCTGGCACATAGTGCTACTAATGGAGCTAAATCGCCAAATGTTGCTTGTGAATGTATACAGTACATTCTTGTCCTAGCATAAGAGACTGAGTTAGATATGGAAAGAGTCGATTTACTGCAAAATAATTACATAACAAACTAGAAGTATACAAGATACTGGCAGTTATTTTGTGGATACCTTTGAAAGAACTTTTTGGACTAGAACGAGATGGCAATTAAAAATACTTTTAATTTTTCCCCAGAATTTAATCTTATGCCTTATGAGACATTTAAGATGTGTTGGGAGTCTATTAAAGATAGAAATCCCTAAATATCTGGCCCCTTTTTGAACAAGCAACGATAACTTGCAATCCTCACGAATACCATTTTTACCTCTAGTGTTTACCACCAACTGTGTATTTTACTATTTGTTTCAAATAGAGTATAATTGGTGACTATAAACAACATTAACATATATATAGTTACCAGGAAATAATAGGAGCTAATTAGCAAATTGATTTACAAAAAAAAAAAAAAAAAAAAAAAAAAAAAAAAAAAAGCGATAGCGAAATGAACCAACCACCACTTACCTTAGATGACGGTATCATGGGGTGAACACATAAATAAGCACAAAACACAGGAAAAACAATGAATATTTCAGAACTTGGCCCTTCCTCAACAGGAGAAAATCGAGGAGGGAGGGTGGTGGAGGAGACCGTTTCACCTAATTACCATTAGTCAGGATCATGGTGTGGGTAAATTCAAACAGAGGACAGGGAGAGGGGGACAGTGAATTGGAGCTAATACCTGAGCAATGTAAAATGTTGCAAAAAGTGCAGAAAAATACATTAAAATGTTCATAACATAAATTTGAGAAAGTAAAAGTAAATAAGTGAACAAAATAAAATTGAAAAAATATAATGATAATAATAATAAAAGAATATGTGTAGTTAAACATCACCTCTGGTATGTGGTGGCATCTGATAACTGACGAAGGGCTTCTGACACGTAATCATGTTTTTCCTGTGTTTTGTGCTTATTTATGTGTTCACCCCATGATACCCTCATCTGAGGTACGTGGTGGTTAATTTCACTATCCCTTTTTTTGTAAATCCATTCACTAATTAGCTCCTATTATTTCCTGGTAACTATATATATATAGGAAACATAGGCGCTAAAAGCGTATATTGAACATTAGGATAGGATAAAAAACCACCGCTTACCAAAGAAGGGGATTCCTGCGGTGTTGGTACACGAAAAAAACAAGAAAAAAAACACGAACACACAAAGAATAGAATTTTCGAGCATGGCTCTTCCTCAGTAGAAGTGAGATGGCTGCATGCAAGCGGCCGGCAGCCAACTGCGTGAGCCACAATGTCGGTGGCTCATGGTGGGGGAAAAACAACATGGCAGGGTGCGGGTGGGGGTAGAAGAGCACAGCCTGGAAAATGATGATGAATAGCAAGTATAAAGAAAAACTGTACACAAGGACCTGTTGCGGAAGGGCAGTATACCTCAGTTAATGGTCCCAAAAGCCCACCAAGTAATGGACACATGTGCAAACAACTGAAAAAAAACTTCAGAAATTTTAAGTTAAAACTAAAACTAAAAATAAGCAAAATTCAAAGTCACAATCTATAAAGATAGGCTCTGGTGAGCAGTGGTTCTATGAGAGAAGGTGGAAGTGAGGGGGATGGGTTGGAGGAAAATTGGTGCTATCTTAAATTTAGACCTGGAGGTTGTCTGGTCCCAGTTGGTACTGATAGGCCAGTTCCCACCTTCTAAGTTCTGAAATACTGCTTTTATCTGGGAGGACTCTGATGGCGCGGACCGAGAAACAGGTATTAAAATCGTTGGTGCCATGTATAGTGGCATGATGCGATACAGGGTGGTCAGGGTTCTTGGTGTGTACTGATTGTCGGTGTCCATTCATTCTGATGGCCAGTAGGTTTGTTGTGAGTCCAATGTAGAAGGCTGGGCAATGGTTACAAGTGAGTTGGTATATAAGGTGGGAGGATACACAAGTGGCGAATCCTGTGATGGGAAAGCTTTCCCAGTTACGGGGTTGGTAAAGGTGGTGGAAGGCGGGTGCATATTGCATACTTTGCAATGGTATCTGCAGTATGCACCCGCCTTCCACCACCTATACCAACCCCGTAACTGGGGAAAGCTTTCCCATCACAGGATTCGCCACTTGTGTATCCTCCCACCGTATATACCAACTCACTTGTTTTTGACATCTGGCAGAGGCAGTGGCTTCTATTTAGGAAGAGCAATGCTTGAAAATTCTATTCTTTGTGTGTTCGTGTTTTTTTCTTGTTTTTTTTTTTTTTGTGTACCAACGCCGCAGGAATCCCCTTCTTTGGTAAGCGGTGGTTTTTTATCCTATCCTAATGTTCAATAGATATATACATACATATATTTGGGAAAAAATGTTAAAATTCCTAACTTCTTGAACACCTAAATGCAGAATGTTCGACTGTTAGCCCCCAGTCTAGTGGGGTACTAGACTAATTTGAGAAAGAGCCAAGTGCTGTATCTGTGTGTATAAAATTATTTATTAAAAAAAAAACCACAAGTGGAAAAGACAAAATTTTGCATTTTTATATGATTTGAATATTGGTACCAAAACACTCGCAGCTGTCTTTTTATCTCTTGTGAAGTCACGTTTCAATTTGTTAGATTGTTAACAAAGCGGTGGTTTGCTTGTTTTGTTGATAAAATGAGTTCTACAGTTTACAAGTGGTGTGTAGGATCTTGTAAATACCTCAATTAAAACAGCCAACAAATTGTTAATTTATGTTACAAACAAGGAAAATATGTGGAAAAAAGTGTCAAAAACTGGCCACAATGGATCCAAATTATTTGTCTGCAAAATCTTCAATTTATTTTTGTGAAGGTAACTTTGATATAAGTTTGTTCCAAAATAAATTTAAAATGTCTTGAGAAATGAATTACCACTTTCGTAGTTGAGCATCATGTACTCCTATAAACACAAATTGAAATTAGTCTGACATCTGATGCATGAATTAAATGAATAAAATTACATATCTCACTATCAAATTAGTAACTCTTTTCAAAATATGCCCTCACTTTTTGTAATGTTGCTTGTTATGATGAATGCTTGTTGCTAGTTCATTGTCTACTTATCTTCACAACAGTTAAGCTATTTTTTCAATTTACCTAATGTGTGTGCTCATATTATTCCTGTAAAACAATATTTAGCTTACTACAATTCTTTCTAGGCTTTATAAGTTTATGAAATCTATACCCTAAAGCCTAACATTCAAATACAATTCTAAGAAAGACTTCATTATTACATAACTTTTTAAAATTATCTGACAATCAGGTCAAAAATATATTTTCAGTTTTTTAGATTCGTATACCTTGAGGATCCAGAATTCTGCTGTGCCAAATTCAGTGTTTTATTTGAAAAACTTCCACAGCATTGTCACACCAATTTTGAGCAAATTAGAGCTGTTTGTTTTGGTAAACCCAGATTCAATTGCTAATATTTGTTTTATAGATTGGTAACCCAAACTAAGTAATGGATTGAGCTATAACCTTAACTAGACAGATGCTTAACACATGGCACAAAACTGGCGCCTACTATGACGTGATGTCACTTGCTCTGATTGGTTTTTGCGTCACATGACTTATGGCTGCATTTTTGCACCATTTTATTAAAAATGGTATGTTTCTCTTATCAAATAAATAAAATTGATTTTCAATATACTTACAACTTGCTCATTTTCAATTAGTTTCTTAGGTTTTTTTTTAGTGTCAAATATCCCAGTCTTATTACTTGCTTTTGAGCTCTGAATACTTTTTTTTATGAGTTGAATTGTCCCAAAAGATTATTGCATATGAAATTAATTAGCGAAAATAAACAACATAAGCAACATAAACTAGTTTTTCATACTGAAATCATGTATATCTGAAATTGTACTAATTGCAAATGTAGCTTTAGTAAATAGGAGACATGTACCTTCCAATTCAAATTATGATCAATATGCAAACCTAAAAGTTGGTGATATTAATCATAGAACTGATACATCCACATATCATTTAAATTGTACTTACTCTCTGCATTGCAAAAAGTAATTTGATATTTATTGTTTGTAAATTGCTATATTGTGTCTTAATTTAACCTACTTTATTTATTACCAACACAAATAATTTTTAATATTTTAATATTTTTGTTTTATTCACAGAAACATTTCTAATAATACTTTGTGGTTTGTGTATTTTAAAATCAGATACTCATTGTAAATTTGGAAATAACACTTACAGAGAGGATTTCTGTGTGAATGTACAGGGTGTCCACATATGAATATCGGGGTTTTAATGCTTTATAAGACTTGTTACATTATCCTTACAGTTATAAATGATATGTTAAATGAAAGAGCAACTCACAGTTTTATATACAAGCTTACAAGTGTTCTATGTGGGCACCATTTGTCACACGGCACACATCAAGTCTGTAGCCGAGTTCTTCCCAACGTTGAGCAGTGTGTCTTCTGTAACTGTTGCAACAGCTGCTTCAATCCTCTGTCGTAATTCAAGGAGGTCGGCCGATAACGGAGGCACATACACACGATCCTTGATGAAACCCCAAAGGTAGAAATCGCATGGCGTTAGGTCAGGTGAACGTGGAGGCCACGCATAGCAAGCTCTGTCATTGGGCCCCTTGCGGCCAATCCAGCGGTTGGGTACAGTTACGTTCAACCAATCGTGTACTTCGTTATGCCAGTGAGGTGGCGCACCATCTTGCTGGAAAATGAAGTTCTCTGGTTCATATTGTTCCAACTGAGGGAAGAGCCATTGCTCTAGTGTATCAAGGTAAGAAGTACCAGTTACAGTCGGTTCATAAAAAAAGAAAGGTCCGTAAACTTTCCTCCGGGATACGGCACAAAAAACATTGATTTTAGGGGAGTCTCGTTGCACTTGTACGATCTCTTGAGGATTTTCTGAGCCCCAGATCCGCACATTATGAGTGTTAACATGTCCACTGAGGTGAAAGGTCGATTCATCACTGAAGACAACATGATGTAGAAAATCTTCATCGTCATGTAACAACATTTCGTTAGCGAATTTGGCACGTAAACCATGGTCTGCAGGCTTTAGAGCCTGTAACAACTGTAAACGGTAAGGACGTAGTTGCAAGCGTTTCCTTAAAACTTTCCAAACAGTCGACTTAGAAATTTCTAATTCACGACTAGCCTTCCAAACAGATTTCTTTGGGCTACGAGTGAACGACTCTCTCACTCGCTCAACAGTCTCTTCGCTAACTCTTGGTCGTCCCGCGCTCTTCCCTTTACAAAGGCAGCCTGTATCTTCAAACTGATGATACCATCTACGGATGTTACTGTCACTTGGAGGATCACGCCCGAACTTAATGCGGAACGCACGCTGCACAGTAACTACAGATTCAGTCTTTGCAAACTGTAAAACACAAAACGCTTTCTCTTCACTAGTCGCCATCTTTGCTACTACCGCATTCTAGCGGATCACATCGGAAACATTTCACGCACATGCGCACTAGTGCCAACGAACAAAACTGTTTGAGTTGCTCTTTCATTTGACATATCATTTATAACTGTAAGGATAATGTAATAAATCTTATAAAGCATTAAAACCCCGATATTCATTTGTGGACACCCTGTATTTCATACCCTGTTGAGTCATTTTATGACATTTCAATTCTGTTAAAGAATTTATTGAGAATGATTGCAGAGATTACTCCTGTGGACCAATGTCACTAACACCTGCAACTACTTTAGTGAGGGATTTTCTTTGGGGTTGAACACAGTATTTGCATACTCTGTAGTGGTGATGCTTTGCAGATTTTTGATAACTCTTTAAACAAATCACCGCCACCTGTGCAGCAGGTTTTCAAGAATGATTTTTTGCACACAATTACTTATTTCTCTTATTGAAGTGCAACATCATTTGTAAAACATTGATTTTTGCATCAAGTAACTTACTGCCTGACCTACCGCATCCATTTCCGTTACAGAATATAAATGCGAGAGTCCTGCTTCAACTTGAATTCTACTATTGTAGCTTCCATCTTTTTATTATTTTGGTAATTTTGTATCATTTGGTAATTTTTGTCATGTTTGATGATGTCCATTATAAATAGCAGGTTTTGAGATATGGCATTTTTAAATATCAGCTTAAATGTTCTTTAAGATGGATTATTGAAAGCCATAACTTTAGCTGAAATAATATTTGGTGTGATGGGAAAGGATTTAAAAAGTTGCAGAAACTAACAAACAATTTATAAAGAGGTGCTAAGTTCAACATAAATTTTCTGTTTGCAGTTACGAGATGTGGATCTTCCTAAGGATTTGCAAGACAGCAACTGGTTCTCAGCTCCTTCTGCATTACGTGTCTACGGCCAGTACCTTAATCTTGACAAAGACCATAATGGGATGCTGAATCGTAGTGAACTAGCAGGGTAGATACTGTTGCTCTACATGGCTTCATAATGCGTAATATACAAAACAAAATATTATTATTATCATAAGAATGATGAATTTTAGTGGTATCAAACTAATAAAAGGCTACTTTGCTGATCGTGTCTGTATAGTGCCAGGCCTTCATTGGCTGGCTGACAACAGCCAAAGATTTTTCATTCTGTGGGTAGATATTCCTATTATGTTTCTGCAATGGTTCAATATGTTTTAAATTGCAAAGAAAAGTATATATTTCATTTAAGTCATCATTGTTATTTTCAGAATGTTTTACTTTTGGAGGTCAGAAGAAACATGTACAACATTACTGCAAAATACAATTTAATGAACATGATTAACAACAATTTTATAACAGCATTAATAACTGTAACTGCATAAAAACGAGAAGTGTGAAGTTAATTTAATCAACATATTCATTATCAGTTGCATCTTGTTTATTTATATTCGTTTTATGCAAATGTTTTTGTCATTATCTGTGTACCAAGAAATCGTTGCTGCAGTAAGTTACAGTAAGAAATATGGGATCAAGATTATATTGCAATGCAGTGAGCGTAATAATGAGTGTGTGAAAGATGCGTTAATTTTCTAGCAGTAATATTAGCATTTGTCATTACAGCAGGAAGAATAATTAATTTTTTTTTTTAAAAAAAAAAAAATTGAAGTTGCTTTCATGAGTACCATGTTACTAAAGTCAATATTTTTTGTAAATAACAGTAGTTCCACATTTTTAACAATCTGTGGGCCGGGTACAGGATTAGAAATAATGTAATGTGATATAGCTTAAGGTTTTAGGATTCCTAATTTATTTTTAACTAGCTGACATGGCAGTGCTTCACTATTTCTAGATGTGTGTGTGTGTGTGTGTGTGTGTGTGTGTGTGTGTGTGTGTGTGTGTGTGTGTGTGTATGTATTTAGTAAGCACTATTTAATTTTTAATGTGTGATTGGAGACTTTCCCGGCGTACTGATTCAATGCAAGCTTCGTGGTTGTTCAGCTGAATAACATCATAAAAACACAACTTCTACTAAGCCAGTCTTGGCAGTGACTTTTAGCTTACAACACCTGAAGACCGAGCGTGGTGGTGTAACGGATAGCGTTCTGGCCTCGCATTCGGGAGGACGGCGGTTCGAATCCCCGTCCGGGCATCCAGATTTGGGTTTTCCATGGTTTCCCCAAATCACTCCAGGTGAATGCCAGGATGCTTCCTTCAAAAGGCCATGGCCGAATTCCTTCCCATTCCTTGCCCCCATCCTTTCCCGTCTCTAAAGACCACGTTGTTAAAAAGGGACGTTAAACTGTTACAAAAAAAAAAAAAAAAAAAAAAAAAAAAAAAAAAAAAAAAAAAAAAAAAAAAAAAAACACCTGAAGCTTGCTACACCTGATGAAGACTGCAGAGCCAGCTGTCAAAACGTTCTGTTAACCTTACATTTAATAAATTTTTGAATTAGTTAAAATTAGATATTTACATATAAATGTTTTGGTAAACTATGAAATCAAAAGTTCCAACTAGCGAAAAGGAATTAAATTAGTATTGGGAAATGAGTCACCAGTTACCTTTGGATGATGAATGTGGGGTGTGAACACACAGAAAATACAAAAATGATACAGAAATATTTTGGACGAGACCTTTATTGACAGGAGAACATTATGGAAGTTGGGTGTTGTGGGAGACTGCCTCACAGAGAGACTGTTGTCCAGGAAAATGGGGGGGGGGGTTAAATTCAAACGGAGGACAAGTAGAAGGGCAGTGATTCAGAGCTAATACCTGAGCATAGCTAAATATCAAAACTAATCTCTGATAGGCGGGAGTGCAAAATAAAATATTTAAATCAAAATATATATATATATATATAGATCGTTTGGAAACAAAGGCGCTGAGAGCGGATATATTAGACATTGGGATAGGAGAAAAACCACCGCTTACCAAAGATGAGGGCTCCAGCGGCGTCAAAACACGAAAAAACACACAAACACAAACATAATACAAATTTTCGAGCTTAGCTCTTCATCAGGTTGTAGGATGAGGTGGCTGCCCTGCGGAAGCTAGCAACCAACTGAGGAGACCACACGGGGTGCACATTGTCGGCTGGTCGGGGTGGAGAGGGAGGGGGGAGAAACAACATGGCGGGAGGCGGGGGTGGGGGTGGAAGGACCTAAGCCCGAAAATGATAATTAAGACTGCACAGTGGAAACACGGTTGCAGTCATAAGGTCACTGGCATAAAACAAACCAAGGAAAACACGGGGGGGGGGGGGGTGGAATCTACTGAAAACGATCTATAAGTGCCCCCATAAAAAATTTATTCCACACGCAAAATTATTGAAAATATTACACACGAAAAAATACTACACACGGAAAAAATATGATGATATAAAACACACGAGAGAAAAAAAAATTTTTTTGCAATAGATCTAAGTACAAAAAGAGAAAGCTCTGGTGAGCGATGGTTTTGTGGGAAATGATGGCAGGTAAGGGGCAAAGGTCGGAGGAGAGAGGAAAATTGGAGCTATCTTAAATTTAGTCCAGGTGGTTGTCTGGTCCCCAGTTGGTACTGAAAGGCCAGTTCCCACCTTCTCAGTTCTGAGATGCTGCTTTTGTCTGGGAGTACTTTGATGGCGCGGACTGTGAAGCAGGTGTTGAAATTGTTGGTGTTATGAGTGGTGGCATGAAAAGAAACAGGGTGGTCAGGGTTCTCAGTCCAGACCGATTGTCTGTGTCCATTCATCCAGATGGCCAGTGGATTTGTGGTCAGACCTATGTAGGAGGCTGGGCAGTGGTTGCAGGTAAGTTGATAGATCAGGTGAGAAGTTACGCAGGTAGCCGATCCAGTGATATAGAAGCTTTCCCCTGTTACGGGATTGGTGAAGGTGGTCGAAGGCGGGTGCATCATGCAAAGTTTGCAACGGGGCCTGTTACACGGAAAGGATCCTTGGGGCTGTCTTGTGGGCTGAGGGGTTCCATGTGTATGGACCAAGAGTTGGTTCAAGTTGGGGGGTCTACTGAAACAGGTTCTGGGGGGCTGGGGAAGGATTTGTGGTAGGAGTGTTTTCATTTCCGGGCAGGCTCGGAGGAGATCATATCCTTGTCTTAGGATCCTGTTGATGGATTCTAAGCCAGGGAAGTAGCGGGTGACCAAAACTGGGCTATTATGTTTGTGTTTGTGTGTTTTTTCGTGTTATGACGCCGCTGGAGCCCTCATCTTTGGTAAGCGGTGGTTTTTCTCCTATCCCAATGTCTAATATATATATATATATATAATTAAGGAAGGATAGGGAAATATGACCCAACACTTACCACAGATGAAGGCGGCTGGGACGACGAACAAAAAACAAACACAAGAGAAGCGCAATATTTCGGCCTACAACAGCCTTAAACGTGCAGAAGGTGAAGCACCAGGTGCTTCACCTTCTGCACATTTAAGGCTGTTGTAGGCCGAAATATTGCGCTTCTCTTGTGTTTGTTTTTTGTTCGTCGTCCCAGCCGCCTTCATCTGTGGTAAGTGTTGGGCAGTAACACTCTGTCCTCCCATTCAGGAGGCCATGGATTTGAATCCCCGTCTGGCTATTGAGATTTGGGTTTTCCATGGTTTCCCCCAAATCACTCCAAATGAATGTTGGCATGGTTATTTCAAATGGTCCCCGCAGGGGCCTGGTACGCAAGTGCCAGGTACGGGTTTGGCGGACCCGCGGTGCCCGAGCTGGAAACTTGTGAGCGCCGCAAGTTTCCCACACCGTAAACTCCTACCATGCTTCAACGACCACCGTAGGGCGTGGCGGTGGAACGTTGTGTGCCTAGGAGAACGGGGATCTTGGCTTCATCGCCCGGATCGCGAGGATGGTACAAACCTCTATAAAAAACCCCTCAACCTCAAGGTCGGACACTTGCTGAGGAGGTGGATGAGTGGTGAGGCAAACCACCCGCTAACGTGCGACCTCAGGGGCACCTGCGCACCCCTGTTGTAAAAGCACTTCCTTTTTAAAATGGTTTTTTCTCATGGGACCAAAAATTCCTTCCACAAAAAAAACCTAAAAACCCCTGCGGCCCGGGTGTGTCGCAGGTTAATAAAAACACACCCACTTCAAAAAAGTGGGCGAGGGTTGAAAGCCCTCCCCCAGAACAAATTCACAGTAACGGCAAGGGTTTGTTTGATAGACAATGTCTTCGTTGTCATGACAAGGGTGGAGGGGTCTTTTGAGAAGATCTCTCCATTTTATGTACACAAGGGCTTAGAGGGTATTGCGGGTACCCTGAAGTCAGTAAAAAAGCTGAGGAATGGGACACTGCTTGTGGAAACATCCACCCAGAGGCAGGCTGTCCAACTCCTTAAGTGCGAGAAGCTCGGGGAGTTCGCAGTGAAATGCGAACTCCATAAAACTCTAAATTCTAGTAAAGGTGTCATCACCTGTAGGGACCTTATGGATTTAGAGACCGAGGAACTCCTTAAGGAGTGGTCAACTGAACATGTGGTCGAGGTTCGTCAGATTAAACGAAGGGTTAACAGCAGTCTTGAGAAGACAGCCACCTTTGTCCTGACGTTCGACACTCCGACGTTGCCCAAAAATATCAAGGCAGGATATTTGAACTTAAATATTCGCCCGTATGTACCGGACCCAATGCGCTGCTTTAAGTGCCAGCGGTTCGGTCATACGACGGCGACCTGCAAGGGCAACCCCACCTGTGGGAAGTGCGGAAAGGCAGCTCATGAGCCAGGCACTAGCTGCACGCTCCCACAGGTGTGTGTCAACTGCTCCGGGGCACATCCAGCCTGGAGCAGGGAGTGTCGATTGTATCTTGAAGAAAAAAAGATACAGGAGTTGAAGACGAAAGAGAGAATTCCATACGGTGAAGCGAAGAAGCGATACAAGACGCTAGCACCGCCCATCTTTGCTACAAGCTTCGCTAAGACTCTTTCAACTCCCGTCAGGAAAGAAAGCGTTGCTACCCAGACGTCAGTTGCAGACATGAGTACGAGTACAACGTGCTCATGTCAATGCAAGTGTGGTGCCAATGCCACAAAGGTCATAACACCGAGGACCACTGACGTCGGTAGCAACACGTCTGCAACCTTGACCAGCAAGACAGCAGGTCCAACAGTCCCACCAGCAAAGGCACAACCATCCGCTACAGTAGCTACAGCCATGGGTGCCTCTGCTCTAGCAGAAGCAGCACCCTTAGCAGAAGCATCATCTGCAGCAGATGTAGTTACGGCAACGCCATCTACCGGAAGTGGATGGCAGATAGTGCAGAAAGTTCCTGGTCCGAAGTTTAAACACACGGACCCCACCATGTTCTTGAAGTCCCCCTCCACTTCTCCTCCCAGTTCCCCAACTAGAGTGGGGAGGAGGGGGACAAGGCCTCGGCGGAAGAAAGATCCGCAAGACGCCGAGGCCTTAGAACAGAAGTCGTCTTCGGACCCCGAAGACGACGTTATGCTGGTGGACGAAGGACCTGGTCCCGTTCCTCGGCGGTCACAATCGGAGGACCCACCCGACCCGGGACGGGTGGTTTTAAATAGGTAGAATGGCTCCCATACTGCAGTGGAACGTAAACAGCTTTCAGGCTCACAAAGAGGAAGTCCACCTCAGCACGGTCTAATCCATTGTGTCTCTGTCTTCAGGAGACACATTTTAGACCTTTACACCAACCTGTGCTAAGAGGGTATGAAATCTATAGAAAGGACGATACCGAGGGTGATCGAGCGAAGGGGGGAGTGGCTGTGTTTGTCCAAAACACTGTCCACTCCGAACCTATTGCTCTCACCTCTGATCTACAAGCAGTAGCGGTGAAAATACACAGTCCAATCCAACTGACCGTATGCTCTGTCTATCTGCCACCCAGTGTGTCAGTCGGCTACGACGACCTGGTTGGCATTATATGACAACTCACTCGGCCCTTTCTCCTTTTGGGAGATTTCAATGCCCACAGTGCGTTGTGGGGTTTCCACCACCGATTGCCCCAGGGGCCGAGTGGTTGGTAGATTGATAGAGCAGGAGGAAATTTGTATCCTGAATACAGGGCAAATGACTCATTTCACCACTGCTACCGGTACGTCTTCTGCCATTGACCTTTCCTTGTGTTCCCCCTCAATCGCGGACTCCATGCAGTGGGACGTGGATCGCGACCTACTTCCCAATTTGGATGCACGTCGAGTGTGAACGTGGAAGAGGAAATAACCGACGCAAATGGAATGTCAGTTGTGCAGATTGGCAGCTCTACTGCCGTTCTGTACAACTGCAACCCTGTGGCAGTATATAGGAGAAGGTGGATCACTTGACAGAAGTGATTCACCATGCAGCTGATGTTTCCATCCTGAAGAGCTCCGGAACGCTGCGAAGGACGCCCGTCCCCTGGTGGAACGATGAATGTCGTTCCGCCATCCAGGGTCGTCGACAGGCGTTGCGTCATTTTAGGTTGTGCCCAACATCCGACAACCTAGCAGCATTCCATATTGCCAGAGCCAAGGCACGTCGAGTTATTAAGGAGAGGGTTGCTCCGTTGTGTTCCCTCGAGCGACTCATACATACAAGTTGGATAGCAGGTGCAGCGTTTACACTGCGGAGTGTTATGCCCTGCTAAAGTCGCTCCAGCATATGAAGGTATGCCGTGACATGAAGTATATCATATGCTGTGATTCCCTCAGCTGTATTCAGGCGTTAGCAACCATGTACCCAGCAGACTGTCTAGTCCAGGACATCCAGGACGCCCTCCTTTCCCTCCAATCACGTGGAAAGGAGGTTTTATTCTGCTGGGTACCCGGTCATGTGGAAATCAGGGGGAACGAGGCAGCCAATGCAGCTGCCAAGTTAGCCTGCAACAAGGTCGAAACCGACTTTGATCCGGTCCCAAAGTCTGACCTTGCCTCGGTAGCTAAGAGAATTGTTTTTGAAGCATGGCAGAGGCAGTGGCTGGAAGTAGAGCATAATAAGCTCCGGCTGGTCAAACCGACCGTTCAGCCGTGGAGCAGCTCCTTCCAGCGGGCGAGGAGGGATGAAGTTCTCCTTACTCGCCTCCGTATAGGGCACTGTCCTCTGACTCATGGTTTCCTTCTGCGCCGAGAGGACCCTCCGGAATGCGAGGCCTGTGGCGTACCTTTGACGGTGCGCCACATTTTAATTGATTGTGTATTACTTTTAGACTTGAGGGCAGACGTTGGCTTGGCCAACGATCTGTCCCTCATTTTAAACAATGAGACCAGCAATGTGGCGAATGTTTTAAAATTTTGTGTGTTGGCCGGTCTAGCGCCTAAAATTTTAGGCAGATCGGCCTAGTTTTAAACGGGATGGGTGGCCTTTTTATAGCCACCCATACATGAGCATTGTTACTATTTTTTTATATTGTTATGATTCATGTCTCGCTGGCCACCATACAGCCAGCGAGACTTCTAATGTTTTTAATTCTCCTCTAAAACTTCATGGCCCCTTTACAGCCATCCAGGTTTTGTAGGGTTTAGAGTACCAGTGGCTTCTTTAAAGCCACGCCTGATTTTATGATCTATTTTATTTGCTGTCTGTATGGCCGACCCCTTTACAGTCGACCATGCAGACAGTATTTTAGAACTTTCTTAAGCCACAGTTTTAGCTGGTAATTGTTAGGGCGCTAATGACCCCATTGTCGACGCGCCCTAAAACAACAACAACAACAACAACTTTCAAATGGTCATGACTGCGTTCCTTCCCATTCCTTGCCCAGTCTTTTCCTGCCCCTAATAATGTCGACAAGACATAAAGGCAGAAGCAAAAAAAAAAAAAAAAAAAAAAAAAAAAAGAGAGAGAGAGAGAGATATTTAGCTTGAAGTTATAATTATCTTCTCATTGTACAGAGAAATTGATGTGTCAAAAACTTTATGGTTGTTTACAAAGCAATACAGTTTGCTAAATAAATAATTACTTGAAAATTGATAATATCTATTTGTATTTGTAAAATCTACCAAATGTGGCAGGTGAGCAGTAACACTCTGGCTTTGCATTCAGGAAATTGTGGGTTTGAATCCTCATCCAACCATTAAAATTTGGGTTTTCCATGATTTCCCCAAATTGCTCCAGGCAAATGCCAGGATGGTTATCTTAAGAAGTCCGTGGCCAAATTCCTTCCTGTTTCTTGCTTCCAGTCCTTTCCACTCTCTAATTGACTGGTTGACAAGGCATAAATCTTTAAGCAAAAAATTAAATAAAATAAAGGTTAAATCTTTTATAGGTATGG
>JARYHS010001336.1:0-38130 GCA_031002005.1 Vandiemenella viatica | reverse complement strand
AAATTAGTTAATTTACTATCCATGTTGTTACTTGTGAATAGTAAGGTGTTATGGAATGCATAGTATTGTTACTTTGCATAAGAGCTGGAAGTGTGCTAGAATAATTTGTTGAATTTTTACAAAAAATATTTACTGATACAATTATTGAGGTATGTTTGGAGGGACTAGATGATATGTTACTGGTAAAGAGAGTAGTGTATTTATATGAGGAGGTAGTTACACATATGAAAAACTAAAGATTATTAAATGGAGAAGGAATTTCTTGTTGAAGACTTGAAATGTAAGTACCTTGGCATAATATATGATAACAAACCCCGCATGGTAAGACACATTGGATAGGTTGTAGGAAAAGATTTCAAAATCCTTAAATCAATGGAGAGGGTGATCAGGGAATGTACTATAGAAGTGAAACAACTTATTACAAAACTGGTCAGACTATTTTGGAATTATATTTTTAGAACTTTTTCTTCATTAACCATTGCAAAAGCAGCATAAGCGATCTATACTAACATATAAATATTTCCAATCTCTTACTAAGTCTTTAAGAAAATAATTTATCCTTATAGCAGAAATATGTGGTGTGGAGGATATTTACTATATAAATAATGGTCATATTATCCTTTGGCACCAGTTGTAATGGCAAAAGGGGTTATATGGCCGTTTAGTCCACTTGTGGTCATTACTATTGATTTGGATGGGTTCTTAAAAGTGTTCCTAGGGTTTTAGGTTATCTTGCAGATTATAACAGATTATATTACTAGCGGGCACTATGATGTTAATTGTTGGGATAAGGATATTTGACACCTGAGTGACCCAATTATAGGCAGAAGACCTGAGCAGCTCTAATGCTGATAATTATAATAGTTCTTACCTTGGAAATATATCACTGAGCGGGGCGGTGTAACGGTTAGCGTTCTCGCCTCGCATTCGGGAGGACGGTGGTTCGAATCCACGTCCGGGCATCCAGATTTGGGTTTTCCATGGTTTCCTCAAATCACTCCAGGCAGATGCCGGGATGCTTCCTTTAAAAAGGCCATGGCCGAATTCCTTCCCATTCCTTGCCCCCATCCTTGCCCCCCATCCTTTCCCGTCTCTAAAGACCTCGATGTTAAAAAGAGACGTAAAGCAGTTAAAAAAAAGAAAAAGGAAATATATCACAAACTCTTCCACACAGTTATTTGATATAGTTTTGGTTTTAACCTAATGACTATAAATGACTTAAATGATACAATGGATAATTTAAACAAATACTTTAATGTACAAGTATCTGTACATTTACCTAACATGCTGGAAGGAAATATCATGCATGCATGGCTACAGGCATACCAACTTAACCTTTCTAATAGCTTCTTCTTGCGAATATAATAGAAATATGGCTTTACTGAATAAACACATGATTGACTAAATGATCAAATAATTATCCCAAATATAAACCCAACATTACCAAATATATTCTCATGAGATGATATAAAATTATTATAAAGAACGACAACCAACTTTTAAGTTAAACCAACTGAATAACTTATCTAACATATTTTATCTAACCAATTACTATCTGTGTGAGACAAGGCTAGAGGCAAAGCATAACTTTGTCTAGTGCTAAAGGCACAGACAAGACACATGTTTTACCTTCTACATAGTTGCTGGCAGAATAGACAATCGTAAATAGGTTGGGGCCATGCCACACCAGAGTACTTACACAGTGTGTGATCCCATGTTAGAAGCATGAGTGCATCGCACTGCAGAAGCCTTGAGAGTCAGCAGAATCCCTCACATAGGCACTGTCTGCTTGCTTGCGTCAAGCAACTTACAATATTCACTGAATAAAATACCAAAATGCCTCATTGAATCCATAATTCACAGACTGCTCATTACATCCCAAATGTGATGAGTTGATATAAAAAAAGGGTCTGTTTGCTTTCAGAGAAGTTAGAGTAAAATATTGTTTATAGAGAAAACATTATGCCAAAATCAAAAATTTCTGTGACTGTTGGTTATATGTGCTTTAAATAACTACAATGGGGAATTGCGGGGCCCTGGCTTCTAAAGTGAAATGTGCTATAAAGGTGGATTAGAATGGCAGAAAGAAAACTTGGAGAAATATATAATATCCGAACCGCCTATTCATTCTTGTACCCTGATTTTACAGGGTCAGTGTTGACTATTATATTTTATATTAATTCTGTTTAACTAGCTGGCTTATAATAGGATCCTGACAATACTTAGTGTATTAAAAAATGGCAGCAATGTGCTGGTCCCAGTGTGACATGTAAAAGTTTTATAGTAACATATTCTGGGCATAGCTTGGTGATGACTTTGCTTTTAATGAATTTTTAAAATATATTTTCTTTTTTGGCATCTATATCATCTTCAGATAAGTAATTTTTATCCAGTTGGTTTGTAATTGACAATAGACAGTCTGATTGGGATATGTTGATTCCAACCTATTGACACAACAACAAATATGATATGTGAGTGGAGAATTTCCCGGCGTAACGATGCAACAAAATCTTCTCGGGCGTCCAGCCAGATGGTGGTGTAAAAAAAACGATGTTTCGACAGCTGAATCTGCTGTCTTCATTAGATATCTTGTACTTGTTCTTAGCTGACTGTCTCTGCCTCGAGTCAAGTCAGATACAGTCAGCTGAGAACAACTACAAGATACCTGATGAAGATGGCAGAGTCAGCTGTTGAAACATCAGGTTTTTACACCACCATCCGGTGGACACCCGAGAAGATTTTGTTGTTAACAAATATACCATTGGTTAGACTTCACTATGGTAAAACAAAGTTTCTGCTTGCTCTCTAGTATCCCCATTCAGGAAGGTGTAGTCATAGATTCAGTTTTCCATGTTTACTTGAAATTATGCCATGCAAATGCTGGGTTAGTTCCTTTAAAACTACCATGGCCTAAATCCTTCCTGTTCCTGACACCATGTGCTTTTCCATCTGTAGGGCTTAAAGCTATAAGAAATGAGAAGGTTCCCCATTAATCAAAAGTCATTTAGTTAATAATGGCATCTTGGAATCTGTATAGAGGTTTTTGCATCGGTCATGGTTGACCAAAACTACGTGGCAGATGTGGCATTGATATGTATAAGAAGCTTTCTCTTTGAGGGCAGTGATGCTAGTAGTTACTTATATCTGTAGATTGTAGTGGGTGTCTTGGTGGGCAAACTACGTTACAATTATCTTTCATACCTTTATGATTAATAAAAGGGAATTTTTAATTTTTATGAAGGAGTGAAAATTTATTAATTTTGCAAGAATCTCAACGTTAGTTGGAATTTAGGAAAAATTGTTACATTATGACATTTATTTTCTTATCATTGGTGATTACAAGTCTGAGCGAATTTATTGTTAACATTAACACAAATTGGCAAAATCATAAAAGCAACGCTCAGAGGTACAATTAGCCATCATGAGCAAGCAAACAATTGTATATTAACTTTTAAATATATCTCAGAATCAAAATGCAAGAAATAATGACAGTTGGAAATAATGAAAAATAAAAGTTATGATGACTTCAGACAAAGGTATCATAATACTGTGACTTTACAGTTAAAAAGAAAATCGTGGGCGCCACGAATGAACAATATATCATTCGAAAATAACTAGTTCTGGCAAATAATGCCGCTAGCTCAGGGGTTTTTACAATTACAAAGTGAGAACATGGATCTATCCTCTCAAAGTCGTTTAAGGGTTCTGTTTCACGGAATGCACAATCAGATGGCTTGGTCGTAATAAGTTACCATTGTAGTTCTGCGTCTGATGTCTGCGGTGACCGGAGATGACCCACGGTATGTGAGATTATCTCACACGGCGGCTACAGACACGTCCTGTCTGTTAATGCGCATCATCGCATTACTGGCGGTGTCGCCGTGATAAGCCTGCTCCAGCAAGGTAAGCCGGCAGCCAGAAATCGTACAACGGCAGTTGGCAAAAAAGCTATCTTTCCAAGTCCACCTGAGACTAGACTCGACTAGAATCGCAGGTAGAATGCCCAGCTCCTCGCTCTTCGGTCCACAAGGAAAACTTCTCGCTCCGCCCCTTGTAGTCTCGAAGTTCACATATAACAGAAATTCCCAGGATTTTAAGTTATACGCTCATTTGGATTGGATCTTCAGGTCGGCACCTAATGTCACGTGATATCCCCGATATCTGATTTGCCCGCTTATATCACAGATGTCGGACATATTCAGCTAAGTTCGCCGGGGTGAGAGCACATTCGGGTGTCGGGCGGTAGGCATTTCCCGCCAAGTGAGTGACCCTGTTGACCACCCATCCCCAGGGAGCAGAATGTGTGGGCCGGCAAAACCCCAGATCCGTGACGTCCTGTCGCCATGGTTCGTGAAGACCACGATTAGCTTCAAGCCTACGCAGCTCAATAACTCTTTAATATTCGCTTTACCAAGATACACTGTATGTTCACCATTTCATTACAGTCCTCACTTGGAATCTTGCGTACTTTATGAAATTACGACAAATATCTATTAAGGTGGTCGCCCAAGAATTATATTACTCCAACATTATGATATATATAATAAAAAATTCATCTTGTCAAGTGGCGACAGCGCGTCGTGTTACATATGGCCGTCCGTTGGTGAAAATCTCCATTGTGACTCAACAAAAACTGAAGCATTTTTTACAATTACATAAATTTTAAATGTGATTCCAATAACCATCGAAATTCCTCCCTTGTAAAGTCAATTTATAACGGGAGCATATAGTTCTTTGGCCATTTTACAATTCCTTACACGTGAATTCAGGTAGCCTTCCCAAATGCCAAGTTATATTAAATACAATACTAAAATAGACATGAAAATATATTATTTATATACATGTTCAAATAACAATCTTGAAAGAAACGTGTGTATCAAATCTTATCATTGCATTAATAAAGTGAAACATTGTCAGACAAAATATTCAACAAGTGGTTGAACTATGCATTGTATATACAATTTTAGCATCCAGGTTTTTACTCATGTGCATTGAAAATTATTCTGCCTTCAACAAACATCCATATAGATGCTAGAGGTGTGTGGAACATATCTCATTAAATTGCGCGGTTTTAATCTCAAAATAACGGAATAGTTTAGTCGGATTCGGCGACGTTATTTGCGTCATGACTGACGGTTAATTCAACAAGCATCTCAGAGAGAAGATGTTCCCGTGTTCATGGTCAAATATCACCAACTGTAATCTTGGATTTGAATGACGCGGCATTTACTTATAATTCAACGTGGTGTAGAATGAATGATGTAAGTGCAAGTTTTCGTGTGTTATGTAAATTATGAACCTTACTCGTTGAATGTTAGGTGGTCTCCTAATTAGTCTTTCATTGGTCGACATATCTAACTTTTAACATACCGTCTGTGAAGTGATTGCAAATTTTATGTTGAAAGGAAACTGTATTTGCTCATGGGTATATTTAATGGAATTTCTATTAAATTTACCATTCCCCTATGAGACATTTATACATATTATGCGGTTTGACTTGACCTTTCGTCATCGTCAACCAAAGTCGCTGTAGCATCTTTGACTTACAAGCGGACCCAAAACATAACCATTCCGCATATAAAATGAAAGGATAATGAATAGCATAACTATCATTCGTCAGTAATATTACGATTCCTTCACAATGGGTCTATTGATGACTCGAGATTATTTCGAAATTCAAAGAATAAAATTTTCCTTTTATTAGGAGTTTATAATTCTTTTAACATGTCCATATACTCCACGTTTTATGCCAGAAATCCATCCCAGTTAGCGAATATTTTCCTTTTATACACAAACGCTTTTTTAGCTTGTGTGAAATAGCTTTAACCTTCATGCAATGTACAGCCCATTCTGAGGTTTTCGTTTGTGTATACAGCGCACGTTTGAAATTTTCACGCCAGCAGTATACTATGAATTTATCTAAAGAGAAAATATAAACCTTGAAATTATTTTCGTTGAGTTCACACAATTCTGAGCTAAATGTATGCTGTCCAACAATAGTTTTAATGTAATTTATGGAATACTATACAATATACAGTGAGGGCACGCAAAATACCGCTAGAACGAGGCATGGAACGACTTGTTTCCCTCATTCATCCTTGGGTATTCGCTACCTGACAGAATTCCCGGAACCTGCCGGCTGAGCCACTGCCTACCTGCACTAATGATCTCAGCTGTGCCCAGCTCTTTCAAAACCATTACGTTGTATGGAATGGCTTTAGGTTCCGGGCATTATGAGGCCCGATCTCGGTTTGTCCGTCTGTCAACATATAACAATTCCTGGCCACCGAATACGGCCCGGAATATAGCAGGAAAAACTTCGATATCACCAATAATCTTATTGTTCACGTCTTCACCATCTGTGCAATTATCATATACAAAATTCCTTTTTAATTTGAAGTTAGAATCAATGATAATTACCTTAACTCGCAAAGTTAGCTGAATTATTGAATATATCCCATAAATAAAGTTTTTCCCCATAGCCTTTACAAATGCAGCCGCCATTAACTTATTGCACTTTGACCTCGTGCTATCGTTAGCAAAATAACAGCAAGGTATTGTGAAAACTCTCTTGTGTATCTATAATCCTTCAACTTATGATTCCTAATTTCTGTGATGATCAACATAATTTTAACAAATCTTTCTGGCAAGGTTTCGTGTTCGATAGGGCATTATCTACGGCACTTTCGCCACCCTTCATAGATACACAAAAACAAAGAAGTAAAATACATTGACGAGATAAAATACGATCTTCGACCAACACAGACAAAGCGATATTACGCTCGCTGCACACCTCTGCCCAGAAAAAATATAATGCAACTACCTAAGGTAAAACGTTACATCGAACGCATGCATCACAAAATGTTGAATCCCTTTTCGTTTATGTCACAGAATACATCTTAGAAAGCATATCACAATATTTGTATCGCTGTCAGATTCATTGTGATTGCGAAGACAAGAAATTGTGCTTGCTAATGGCACTTCATTTTCCGCGACTGTGTATCAATTTATCTGGCTCAGGAAAACATTTAATATTTCAGGATTTTTATCAAATCATGTCCACTTAACAGCGTGAAAGTCAAAAGTGACTATTAATAGTTCACGTGGACAAAATATAAAGTTCGAAATAGCTAAATAAGCATTAAAAATTCCGAATATGGAAATATCCTAAGTAGCTTTATTGTAAGTGCAAATTTTCTAACTTGAATTTTGTTTGATTTTCCGTTTATCTAATCTTTCCAGCAAAACAGACGGTTTTGACTAGCGGAACTGGCATCGGCGTTTTTCAAGCATGATTAATTTCGGTAAGGCGTCTAACCTTAAAGAATGTATACTGTACTGTACATTTAATTTTTTTTTATGATCCAAATCGGAAAATTTCGTAGTCAGCCTTTTCGTCATCGTATTTGGCACGCTGCGCAACTTGTAGAACAATGCCTACAAGACGAATTTGAGACGTCCATGGATTTTTCTCTGGGAAATAATTCTGCGTCGCGAATATTCGTCTTTACCGCTTTCAACAGGATTTTGAGCGATGTAGAAGCTTGGGCTTACAATGTCACAGGCGTTCGGCGGTTCGTGACCACCAGCTAATGACATTCCTGGAACAGGTATTGTGTCCGTCGACCGACCCCACTTACTAACGGGTCCAGCTGACAATTGCGTCTTTTCTGACCGCAAGGAATGAACAAATTGTGTAGTGTTCCACACAAAGTTACGGACAGAAAAACTCCACGCGTTGTTGATAGACTGTGAATTCTGAGACTGATTTCGCATTTCTCCGAGGATTGGAAAACTTGCCGACGCTTGTCTGGTTTTCAAGAACGACATGTACTGTACATCTTTTATCTCCTGCCCTACAAATGTCTTATGCTATACTGACAGTTTGCACTTAACTGTGGATCCAAGACAACAGAAATTGTTGTGTTTCTTGATTTCAGAAATTCTTGCGTACAAACTGACAATTTCACTAACTTAGAGTTGAGTGGTGACTTCAACAACCGACTCACTCCAGTCTGTAATACCGCATTCGGAGGATTTTGTGGAGGACTAAAATTATCATGTCCGGCTTCCACAAGTTCGTCCAGTTAACTCGGTTTGAGGCGGCTTAACAAGCTCGACCGAACTTGCTACGGCAGTCACCTCTGAGCTAAGTTTTCGGATGTTTTGTTCGCTTTGGTCTTTGACCTCTTGATCAAATTCCGAAAATTGTCCTAGGTTTTGGCCGTTCTCGTTTCGCATCTGTTCAATGGACAGGTCGTTGGCGTCAAGCCTTTTGGATAATTGTTTGTTGGCCGTTTGCAAAGAAGCACAGGTAATTTTTGCTTCTTCCGTACCCTTTTCCAGCTTAGAAACAATTTTAGTTACATCAGACTTAAATTCGGACATTTCTTTTGTGACCTCAGAACGGAAGGTGGATAATTTTCCGTCCAAGTTTGTTAATATAGCAGCTTGCAAATCAAATCGTGCATCAAAACTCTGCTTATGCAAATCTGAATTTCTCTTATTTTCCTCCTTTTGTGAATCAAACCGTGCATCAAAACGCTTGTTTAATTCCAGAAATAGCTGGCTTCATTCCTGTTTTTGTGAATTAATTTCCTGCATTAGTTGTTGATTCGATTCGCTAAGCAAATCCGAACTTCTCTTATTTCCCTCTTTTTGTGAATCAAAACGCTTGTTCAATTCCTCCCTATGTGAATTAAGTTGTTGCCCTATTGCAGTCATCAACGTATTTAGCATTTGCTGTGATAGGAGTGGTGATTCTACAGGAATTTGTGATATTTGTTGGGTCTGTTCTGAATGTGTGAGTGTATCCTGTGTTATCTCACCAACAGGTGACGAAAAATTTTCCATATTTTCTTCTTGTAGTGACAAAGTGGATTGCGAACTATACGAGCGGGGCGGAACTTAAGAAATTACGTTCCCCTCCCCTGTAGCCAATATTCCGCTTTGTTCCGTTAACTGAACCTGATCGTTCGTGATTTCGGGAGATTTTTGCCTATCACTCAGACTGATCTTCTATATCAAAATATTTTATCGTACAAGATTGTAGTTTCATATGAAAACACAAACAATGAATTTACACTGCAATTGTGCAATGACGAAATCTAGATTCCCTAACAACAAAGAATACCTCGAATTTCAATACACACAAATATATATACCCCCCCCCCCCCCAAAATACAGCAAGAGAAAAGCAACGATGAATCATGCAACACAACACCATGAAAGCAGACTTACCTTCAAACACATGGGCAAAACAGGCGTGTCTTTAATTTTCTTAGAAGCTACCAAGCATTAACAAATCAACACTGACATTAATCATTTTAAAATTTTAAACTGATCACAAAATTTTTACAATACAAAGTGTATTGCATCTCAATTGAAATACACAAATCAACTTCCTTTTATGCTTTGAAACAAAAATGAACTTTATGCATTAAAATATAAGTGAAACATCCAAATAAAATCATGAATGAAAATTTATTTTCTACAAGAATAATAAAACTGCCAAAAGCCATGTGCAGCATTCCATGAAACTTTCCAAATTTGGGCTTCTAAATGTATTAATTTGAGTTAGTGCCATCAAGTTCACAGACATGAAGTAGTAATGTCTCATCTGGCGCCAGCGTTGGGCGATATTATGTAGTGGGTGCCTTGGTGGGCAAGCTAGGTTACAATTATCTTTCATACCTTTATGATTAATTAAAGGGGATTTTTAATTTTTATGAAGGAGTGAAAATTTATTAATTTTGCAAGAATCTCAACGTTAGTTGGAATTTAGGAAAAATTGTCACAATATGACATTTATTTTCTTATCATTGGCGATTACAAGTCTGAGCGAATTTATCGTTAACATTAACACAAATTGCCAAAATCATAAAAGCAACGCTCAGAGGTACAATTAGCCGTCATGAGCAAGCAAACAATTGCATATTTACTTTTAAATATATCTCAGAATCAAACTGCAAGAAATAATGACAATTGGAAACAATGAAAAATATAAGTTATGACGACCTCAGACAAAGGTATCATAATACTGTGACTTTACAGTTAAAAAGAAAATCGGGGAACAATGTATCATGGAAAATAACTAGTTCTGGCAAATTATGCCGCTAGTTCAGGGGTTTTTACAATTACAAAGTGAGAACATGGATCTATCCTCTCAAAGTCATTTAAGGATTCTGTTTCACGGAATGCACAATCAGATGGCTTGGTCGTAATAAGTTACCATTGTAGTTCTGCGTCTGATGTCTGCAGTGACTGGAAATGACCCACGCCGGCTACAGACACGTCCTGTATGTTAATGCGCATCATCGCATTACTGGCGGTGTCACCGTGATAAGCCTGCTCCAGCAAGGTAAGCCAGCAGCCAGAAATCATACAACGGCAGTTGGCGAGAGAAGCCAACTTTCCAAGTCCACCTCAGACTAGACTCGACTAGAATCGCAGGTAGAATGTCCAGCTCCTCGCTCTTCGGTCCACAAGGAAAACTTCTCGCTCCGCCCCTTGTAGTCTCGAAGCTCACATATAACAGAAATTCCCAGGATTTTAAGTTATACGCTCATTTGGATTGGATCTTCAGGTCGGCACCTAATGTCACGTGATATCCCCGATATCTGATTTGCCTCTCATATCACAGAGGTCGGACATATTCGGCTAAGTTCGCCGGGGTGAGAGCACATTCGGGTGTCAGGCGGTAGGCAATTCCCGCCAGGTGAGTGACCCTGTTGACCACCCATCCCCAGGGAGCAGAATGTGTGGGCCGGCAAAAACCCCAGATCCGCGACGTCCTGTCGCCATGGTTCGTGAAGACCACGATTAGCTTCAAGCCTACGCAGCTCAATAACTCTTTAATATTCGCTTTACCAAGATACACTGTATGTTCACCATTTCATTATAGTCCTCACTTGGAATCTTGCATACTTTATCAAATTACAACAAATATCTATTTAGGTGGTTGCCCAAGATTTATGTAAATTACTCCAACATTATGAAATATATAATAAAAATGCACCTTGTAACGTGGCGACAGTGTGTCATGTTACAAGAGGCAGTGCTAGACATTAATTCCACCGTTTCCACAGATGACTGTCTTGGACATCCTCCAATATTTCATCAGAACGAAGTTTTTCTCAGCGTTGAGAATTGTCATAGTCTTCTCAGGAGACTAGCTCATTAATCAAGGTCTTCCAAGAAGACTATAACCATCCTCTGATGTGTTGGCATGATGTTTGGAGCCCAGAATCAACTCTCTTATTGTCTTGGCTTATGCCAATAAGGATTTACGCACACTGCTGCAGAGTAGCAAAGTGCTCAATAGAGATATACAAAATAGTTTTTAAAAAGCATTTAATTACAAAATTCAAATACCGTGTTGTTTTTTGTATTTCAAATACAAAATGCAAAATAGTTTAAGATGTAGGTATTTAAATACAAAATGCAAAATAAGTATTTTCAAAATACTTTTTTTTAAAATAAAATACTTTTAGTTTTCATTTATTCTGTATGTTATTTATTTCATGGATTTTAATACAACTGTTTGCTCAAAACCTTCCTAAAATACATATACAAGAATTGTTCGTTTAAAGATATAAGATTTATTAAAAAATTGGGATGAAACAGTTTAAAAATTAAAAAAGATTGTTGTGTGTGTCGCGGAGAAGCTTTGAATAATGAGATGTAGAATCAAAGTACTAATTAAATTAAAGCAAAATTGTTTCCCTAAATCACTACAAGCCGATGCCGGGATGGTCCGTGCAAAAGGCCACAGCAAAATTCCTTGTTGTCAGTGCTTTCCTGCCTCTTACGAACTTGACGTCGTCGAAGCGTAAAGCCATTATCGAAAAGGAAAAGAAAGCAAATTCGACTTATTCAAGCCATTTTGTTAGCAAGATAACTCTCTTACGTATGGGTCAATCGTTGATATTAGAGAAAAACTAAAAGTTAACCCGTTTTGAGAAGTGGATGAACTTTATGAGGATTTTTGTAACATTAAAAACGTAGTGAAGGAAACAGTGCAGAGAAAGACAACACCGTTACAGAAATGGCACAATATATTTCAAAATCAATCTGGAAAAGAAAAAAAAATGCTTTTGTGGCATCAATACCAATTTAAAACTCAGCAGCTAAAAGTAAAATTTCCCAGGCTAGTATAATTTTATTTGAAAGCGATTTTAACTCGTCCATATTAAAGCAGAGTTACAAATTAAAACCTACTTCAGTTTATCTAGTGGCGAATCTTATAATTACTTTATAAACAAAGCTATGAAAAAGCAGTACAGTCAAACACAAAACAGTTTAATAAATACTTTATACTTATTAATGGCATTAAATTACTTAAAATTCAACTACTTTCTCAATAACATTTTGCTACTTATCATACTCAACAAGCAGGACTTATTATAATGTCGAGTAATAACACTGATAAGTTCTTATAATATGACAGAAATATATCTATAGAAATTACCTCTTTCCTGCCTAAATTATAAAAATAAATATTAGGTATATAAAAACCTATTTTTTTTTTTTTTTTTTTTTTTTTTTTTTTTTTTTTTTTTTTGGCCTTCTCTCAAGATTTTTAACAAATTGGACCTGGCAACACTAATCCTTCCTCTGAAACAATTGCTTAGTATGCCTCCTACGGAAGGATTCAACCAACTTATGGTTATGGACTACATTAATTTACATCACATATATCACTTTTTCCTAAATTAAATCGGTATGAAATTAATTTTTGTGTTAGGAAAATTCTTGCTGATTTGTCAAATTTATAAAATATTATTATTAGTGGTTTAGTATATTGTGCGATGTGTTTCATGTGGTGAGCAGTAGTAGATAAAAACTTATTTTTTATGTTTTACTTACATTTTGATAACTTTCAAACAGCAAGTGAAAAAAACTGGCCTACAAATGACAAACCAAACATCACAACAGGAAGTCGGAGGGGACAGGCTGTAAATGTTTCATTATTGCCAATGTCATTGTTGCTTGCACAACAGACCAAATTCTTATTTGAATTTTCTGGCTTTGTTGTCACTAGTTTGAATTTCCTGATAGATCAGCATTTATGAGGATCAATATGAAATACAAATTTATAAAAAACTAAGAAAAGTATTCTGCATTTTTCAAATACAAAATATGTTTCAAAAAGTATTTGAAATAAAATATAAAATGCTATTATATTGGGGTATTTAAAATACAAAATGAAAATAGGTGTTTTGTATTTGTATTTGAAATACTTGCATTTAAAATAATGCACATCTCTGGTGCTCAAGCAAAAGTGAGGAGGTCATTGAGGTTTGTGCCTCAGTTTGCAGAAGATGTTATATTGTGCAGATACTTTTGTCTTTAATTTGCAACAGTGGTTTTAAGAAGTGAGATTTCTGTCAAGATTCACATTGAGGTATTTCATGTTATTGCTGTGTTACAAAGTCGTTCAGCTTTTAGTTAGCACATATATGACACTGGTAAAATGCACACTTCCAGTTTTTGTTGGGTTTAGCTATAGATTTTTTTTTAATCAGATCTGAGAGCTTCTTAAACTGTTTAAATGTTTCCTTCAGCTTAATCAACTCCTATTACATCAACTGTCACCTTATTTGTTTAATACTGTGTTAGGAATTCTGTAAACAAATAGTGCAACTGATTCTTTCCTTTTATTCATAAGAATGTGCTTATTTTCCATCAAACTATTGATTAATTTTGCAATGCAGTTCTGCCATGGGGAGAGAAAGAAGAGTCTTCTGGGATTTGTATCTAATTTGCTCTTACCAAACTGGTAGCTGATAGGCCGTACAGCAGAATGTGTCATGCAACAGCATCATTACTTGCTTCACTCATTACTGCTAATGAATGTGTACTTTAGATTCAGTCATAAGCACCTAAACATTTCTGTACATGGATGTCTAAATGAATGACTCCCTCTGAGCTTACAAACTGTTTCATTTATCCTCTCACAAACACATATCATACTGAAACCTGGCTCCTTCTCCTGCTGTAGATTTATAACTCGTATTTGGCTTAACTAGGAGGGCAACAATGATCTATGATTTAGCTACACTTCCTTAGATTCAAACTATTTGATAATATATATTTTAAAAATATTTGTCTTATTCTCACAATCTGTCATATAACCATTCTTGACCATTCTATACATCATACGCTGAGTAGTTATAGCAAGAATGTCAGCATAAATGATAGAATCACAGCAGTTGACATGTGCTGGAGTGCTGCCTGAGGGGTTATCTGGACAACACCTTATATTTTGGAGGCTGACAAATAAGTGATTGTTACTGAAGAGTTTATTTCTTTATGAGGTTCGTACACATTACTGAATTATGAATGTCCATTTTCTTCAATGTCTCTTAAGTAATTTTATTTAAATGTTTAATAAAAGTTCCCTTTGTGTTTCTCCTTGAAATATTGTAACCTAAAAATTTGTTTAGGTTGCCTTATGACTAACAGAACTTTGTCTGAACTTATAGAAGAAGACCTGCTCACAACTGGGGTTAGGCAACTATTTATAAATATATCAAGACTGTATAACAGTATAGTATTATGCAATCTGTTATTAAACCTGATTCATATGGCTGAGGTAGAAGAATACAGTACATTTTATGTCAGAAATAATTAAATCCCTATTTAAAGCTTGGAATAAAAAAGGATGCCAAATTCATTAAATGCTGAGAAAGTACAAATTTTGAAATGAAGTTCCTTAGTTCTTAGTAATATATAGACTATTTAAATAAGGGTACAATCATTTTTTTTATACTCCAGTTTGTTACTAGAGACGAAGGTCCAACAACACTACCCAGAAACAAATGACTATTCAATACATGACTTTGAAGGTGTTCAGCTTCTCATTTCGCCATCTGCATTGCTTCCATATAATTTGTCGCACTGTTCATTTCTGGTTGAGTACTTTGTGATTATGTTAGTCTGCAACAGAATTCAATAGTGAAAGAGCAGAAGCCAGTGTATAAAATCCATAGAAGTGCACTAAACAAGGATTAATCAACAGGTAAAAATTCACTACATGAAAGATTACACCACATTGATATTGAAGTTGCAAAGCTCCATAATGGTTTGAATCCAGTTGATCTCCACCAAGAAAAGGCAAAATTGATTGCATATATCAGAAAGGTCTGGTCCATTATTTTTTGGACTGCGAATGAAATTATTTGAAAATCTGTAAACAACAATTGACATGAACATCTGGATATTTTGGACCATTTCCTCAATTGCGATACGATCAATTTTAAGAATAATTTAATGCCAATGCAACGGAAATTGTTGTTTTATTTATATAGCGGTCACTACAGCTGATAAATGAAACACCTACTAGAACATAATCACCAGCTCACAAACATAGTCAGACATGCAAATACTAACCATTTATAATAGTAAACCACAACTACCAACATTTCAGGAAAAATACCACATCCACAAATGACTGGCAGAAGAAAAGAACATAATAAATGAATACACGAGCCTGACATACTCAACACTATACACAGTGCTCAAAACCAAATAATAAACACAACCATCCACCACAAAAACACACAGCCATTAATAATAACACACCAAACTAAGCATGAACACATATTTAAATGCGCACTACCGACAGAAAAGAACAGAAGACAAATGGTAAACAAACCTGCTAATCAGCGATGTACAGTAACTAAATGTGAGAAATCAGAACTCAATGTATTACAGTGCTACGCAAATAATCACAAAAATGCAACCAACATGTGTAATATATACTGCACCTACAAACATAACTGACGCTAAAACACTGTACAGTTACAAGCATATGTGACCAAAGAAAAATGTAAGTATGCTTAAATCTACATGTACCACAATTTTCATGTTTAATTTTTAAAATAGAAAAAATGTAATTATATGTATAAATACCTACAGACAGAACCGCTGAAGAAGCTTCGCAAATGAAGTGAAACACGTTTGGAAAATAAAACAACAATTTCAATTGCATTGGCGTTACAATTATTCATAAAACTGAATTAACATTAAGTAAATTTTTTGGGCTAAGTGAATAAAAAAATAGTTAGAAAGGCCATAAAAAGAATTATTTTCGAGTAGGACATTGTACCTTCCTACAAATATGCAGAAACTGAAGGGTGGATAGTACAAATTGGAACATCCATCATATTTAATAGATTTTTCCAGCCCTGATTTCCACACTGTTTCGAGGCAAAATATATTTATAAGTAGGAAATTTTTCTAATGAAATGATGTGATAGCGGACATGGATGGATATTTTTCAGACCATATGTTAGGAATTTAATCTATTCAATGGAAGAATGTTGGACATCGTGAAATAAGCAACAGGGGTTAATATACAAAGAAAATGCTATTTTGCTAGAAATTTCATTCCCTGTGAGTCATAGAACTTGAACCTTGACTTTTAATGTGTTGATTGTTTATTTTTGTTTGAAATGTCTAATTTTTATGGTGAAATTGGAATTGATTTTGACACTTTCGTATATGAATATATTTCACCAAAAGCAAAAATATTTTATTCTTCTGGTGCCATATCCTTTGAGGAGGTTGCCTACCATCCTGGAATAATTCTCCATGTTATCTGCTGCTCTTATTGGTCAGTAACTGTAATAGCTGTCACATCACTATTCCTTTGATTCTATTTCCATCTATCATAAGCAGAGTACCACATTGTTTTTTGAAGACTATTGTCAAGTTATTTTTTTGCGCTTTGTGGAGAATACAATACCTTTTCTATTATACACAAAGATCAGTGTCCACTGTGTGATGTATGTTGGTGAGTTCTTAAATATTTATCTTGCTGTGTATTCTGGAAAAATTGCTTCATAATACAAGTTAAAGAGTGTCAGAGATAGTATATATATCCCAGTCTAATAACTTTTAGTCTGTTGGCTTAAGCCATTTCCAACTATAATCTGTGTGTACTGATTCTGAAACAGCTTTCTTATAATGTTAATGTACTTTCTCTGAGGAGCTAAACATTTCAACCAATTAAGGTGGATGCATTGAATAATATTGCAAAATGCCATTGAATATTGAATCAAATATGTGAAACATTTGTTTGGAGATCAGGTCATTTCTGAAAACTGGAATTAAAAAAAAGGCATTATAATATTTAATTTTACTGTTGGATTAGCTTGTAAATATGTATACCTAACATCTATTATGAATTGGCTTTTAATAAAAATGTTATGTACTGACTATCTTATTTGTTAGGATCTTAAGCCTCTTTTTAAATAAAAAAATGCTCATGTATAATTTTTGAAAGTAATGATAGATTTCATATATTTCTTATCGTATTCCAATTTTCATTTAATAATACAAGAACCAGAAACATTGCTCCATAGGCATGTCATTGGTTAATGGAGCAGTTATTTTGTTAATTACTTCATTTCAGGGTTATTTTTTTTTCTTTTTCTCATTCATGTTTGTGTTAATGTTTCCCAAATAGGCAATAATTTATATTATTAGTGCTGTAAATTAGTACATTTCTAATACACTAGTTAATGATATTAGTGTGTACTTTAAATGACAATGAAGTGTTTTCCTATATTTTCCATAAAATATAGATCTTGGATTTGTGCTACAAATCAAATGTTTTGTTTTCATGGTTCTTTAGTTTACAAATATTAAGTGGTTTTGTTTCAGTACCAGCACAGTGTATGATTACATATAAGACAGAAGTTTATGTCATACAAATTTAATCTAATCGTTGTAAAATTTAAAATATATTTATCAGTTCTCAATTAACATAATTCACCTATAAAAGTTCACCACATATTAACATGCAAGTTTTTTTTTTTCTAGACGTTATTGTGACTGCACGAAAAGGAGTTACAGTACGAGTGGAAACTTTCTGCTGGTAAATTTCAAACCAACAGAATAGAGGAGGACCCTCATGATACCTACAGCTGTATTAATAGGATTCATTTTGGCCAAAATCCAAATTTAGGTGAAGTTTGTAGAAAATCTATTACAAATTATTACACCCATATACAGCACAAGATGTATAATTTAAGTGAACAATCAATTTCTTGTGACATGTCTCGGAAATCGTTTACACAGGACAGGAATCTTAAAAGTCATCACCGAATTCATTTTATTGAACCCCCATATACTTGTATTGTTTGTGGAATATCATTTACACAATCGAAATATCTTAAAAGGCATAAAAAGATTCATTTTATAGAACGCCCATTTGTTTGTGATATTTGTGGAAAATCATTTACAGTAGCTTCAAAACTTAAAAATCATCAGCGTATTCATTCAGGAGAACGCCAGTTTTCTTGTGGAGTGTGTGGAAAATCATTTAAACAGCTTGAGGGCCTCAAAAGTCATCAGCGTATTCATTCTGAGGAACGCCAGTTTTCTTGTGAGGTATGTGGAAAATCATTTAAATGGTCTTCGAACCTTAATAGTCATCAGCTTATTCATTCTGGAGGACACCACTTTTCTTGTGGGGTGTGTGGAAAATCATTTACACAGTCTAATTTCCTTAAAAATCATCAGCAAGTTCATTCTGGAGAGCACCAGTTTTCTTGTGGGAGGTGTGGAAAATCATTTACAAATTATTCGAACCTTAAAAGACATCGGCTTATTCATTCTAAAGCACGCCAGTTTTCTTGTGAAGTGTGTGGAAAATCATTTAAACAGCTTAAGGGCCTCAAAAATCATCAGCGTATTCATTCTGAGGAACGCCAGTTTTCTTGTGAGGTATGTGGAAAATCATTTACAGATGCTGGTGCCCTTAAAAGCCATCAGTGGAATCATTCTGATGAGCGCCCATTTTCGTGTTATATTTGTAAAGAATCATTTACACGGTTTGGATGTCTTAAAAAACATAATTGTATTAATTGAGATGAAATCCTTTTTTCTTGCGATATTTGTGGAAAATTATTCATAGTCTGTGAATTTTAAAAATCATCAGTAGATTTATTTATGTAAATATAGGTTTTGTGATGGTTGCAGTAAATAGTTTGTGTGGTTTGAGGATCATAGAAGGCATGTGTTAATTTTTTTAGTCATATTTTCTTATTCTTTTCATTTTTGTTGTGAATGATTTAAGTTCTCTCAAGTTTTTAGAAGTTATCAATGGATTCATTTATTTAAAACTGCATTTTTTTATTTTTGTGAAAAAGAAGTTAGGGGAATAACTTTTATAGGTTTTAATGCTCTTCACCGGAATTGTATCATTTGTTCCGAATATCTCTGTTTTCCTATATAATTGCTGGATTTTTTGTATACTGTAAAGCTCTAAAGATGCCTTAGATGAGAGTAAGATAATCCAAGTTTTATATAAATTCATTTTCACAAATTAGAAACTATTAAAAACTAAGCCTGATATTTATAGATGATCATTTCTAATACAATCAGGAAATTCTCTAAGTTTGCATTTGTTTTCCTTAAATACAGCAATGTAGTTTCAGAGTATAATTTCAATGATATTTGGGAATTTGTTATGTTTCACTTATGTCTACTTTCAGCTTTATGGGGTAAATTATGGGATCAAATATCTTCACAGGAATGAGAGAGATAGTTCATTTTGTTTTTAAATTTTAATGGTCATATTTTATTTTATAACTTTTTTCTAGATGAGTGATATTATATATATTATAATTTTTAATTTACGCATTTTCTATTGTGTAAGTATTGTTTAGTAATTTGTTCTGGTTATTTCTAGAAATACCTATTATGAAAAGTTATGTTATTGTTATGTGTTAATCTGTGCACTATTAAAGTGAGACATATTTTATTGCAGTTTGACGTTCATGGGATGAGAAAAATTTCTGAGTATGAAAGTTGTTTCAGTTACATTATTTAAAACGTTTATTACCTTAGCAGATTTTTACACGATGATTTTTAACATTTTTTATACCAGCTGTATTAATTTTGTATGATCTGTGTATATAGTGTTTTAATTTTCCAAAGTAAACCAAGTGACAATTTTCTTAATGGTTTATCAAGAACCTTTTCTTTCCCATTAGTTCTGTATTGAATCCATTAGTAAGATGAAATTTGGGAGCTGTACAATGTTTACAAAATAGGTGATGACAATATCAGAGCTGTTTATGGTAGTTATCAGATTTGTTTCTTGTATTTAATTTTATTATATATTATTAGCAAAGATAAATTATGTAACTGTAATTGTTTAACCATTAGTGAGTAATGTCATTTCTAGTTTTAATTTCCTTTTATTTCAAGAATATTATGTTCATAAATTGGGATCATTATAATATTCATCAATTTTTATTTTTATTATTGTAAGCCTATAATGACAGTGTCAATTGTTTAAATATTTTTTACCAATTGAATGTTAAATTATTGTTCTACGCCATAAGTTTTTGATAGATTCAAAATAAATATTTTCTCTTACCAGTAGTGAAAACATTTATAAAGTAGTTAAGCAGCAAAACACTTTAATAATCTTACCTCAAAGATACTCCTGTTGTTTATCTGGCATGGTGAGAGATAATCATGAAATTTTAAATACATACCTAGAGCAAATACTGATCTGATATTACAAAATTAAAATGAATCATTGTTAAATTGTTTTTAAGAAGGTTGTTGTGAATGTGGTATATATTTGTTAGCAATAATTATCTTTCTTAGTCTACTGTTTTGTCATATGACTGTTCAATAAGGCTTTTGGGAATGCATTTTACTGCTGGATTTGTTTGTGTAAGTTACTCATTGCTTAAAATGTATATAATTGTATAGAGACATCACTTTGTGAAGTGTCTCATTTTAATAAAATATTATCTTTTCAGGTGCATGTAATGTTCTATGTTTGATAAACAAATTACTTAATTTAAATTGTAATTATTTTTGATGGAGTAATAACTTTGATATATTGTAGCAAATTTATTTGACTATTGCTAATTCTATACATTAATTTAGAATAGTAGTTATCCCCACATTTATTGACTATATCACTATTTTATTTATTGTTTTATTAATAATCTGCCATTAAAACATCAAATATCAATTTATTGTCATTTATCCTTTCCTAGTGTGGTGACAGAAGTGTAACCTGATAGGATAACTTTCTAGAGTTATTTTTAACTACCTATATTTGTTCAGGTCTTAGATATATATTAAATTCATTAATGTATTTAAAAAATTCTGAAGATTTCGTTATAAGAATAAGAATGCACAATTGATCCTTATTCCAGCCATCTGTTTATAATAAGTATCTCAGACTTCTATGGAATGAAGCTAGCAATTGTTCCATTTTTTAAAGGCACTCTTGGATTTTCGCTGGCTATAGGTCTTAAAAAGTTGCAGTTTCCCTTGTATCTCGACTATAGAGCCAAGCCCTTCTACCATTGATTCAACTACAAACCTTTATGGTTACAGCAGTTGGAAGATAGTGGTGTTGCATGTTCTTCATCTTCTCAACTCTCCTGCGAGTAATGTTCAACTTAAAAGATTCAGGGTGCTACTTTATCATAAGCCATGTATTTCGTAATGTTGTTGTTACATTCTGTTTCTTGAGAAAACTTTAAGGGAAGAAATTTTGGGTTCATCCTTTAATGCAAGAAAATTAAACACATTTACCTTTTACTTGGTGTTGCAAGAATTTTAAAAAGATGTAAACATAAGAGGTTTTTATAGATATTCAGGGAACTGTTCAATTAGCTACCCGAGATAGTTCCGCTAGAAATTCAAAAAAGGGAACAAACAAGAGGATTGATAAATATTATTGTTTTCCGGCTTTATCAGGTGTCTAGAGTTTGATAAGTATGCAATTTAAAATGGGAATTTTCTTCACTTCAAATTCAAACGTGATTTATTGTCGTGAGGGTTTTTTTAAATCATTTGTTCATCAGATGTATATATATATATATATAAAAACACAGTTTTATCGTGGGACTAGAAACTTTGTTCCCAATATCGATCATATATTGTATTTAAACAAAAATTTCAGAAGAATTTCAGTAAAATTTGTTTTCGGTGTTTCAATCAAACCAAATATAGGTTATTATTTTGAAGTTTTTATTG
Organism: Vandiemenella viatica; assembly: GCA_031002005.1. Taxonomy (NCBI): domain Eukaryota; kingdom Metazoa; phylum Arthropoda; class Insecta; order Orthoptera; family Morabidae; genus Vandiemenella; species Vandiemenella viatica. Next base: position 16,107 of record JARYHS010001336.1, on the reverse strand, counting down.
GCCCTTACCTTAATAATTATCCATTGAATGGTGCTGTCAATTGAAAACCAATGCCTGTTAATGTACCTGGTAGCGAGTGACTGCACTAGCGGCAGTGTGACAAGGCGTCGGGAGTGTCCTGAAGAAATGTCAAGCATTGATTACTTTCCCAAATGTGTGTATTAATCATCCGAGGCCCTAGACCCACAAGATTTCCCGAAATCTCTCTATACAAATAAATGCTATGACCAAACCCAAGGAAAATTCAGGTCTGTGCCTTCGATCTGAGACGCAATTTAGGCACTAAAGATAGTTTGGAAGTGCACTTGTTTGGAACACACTTGACACAAAAAATACTTGGAATTTATACTCGATAGGTTTCTCACATATAAGTATCACTGCAAAGAGCTGAAATGCAAAATAAGTGCCGGAAATAATATTCTACGATAACTTTCTGGCTCCTCCTGGGGAGCACACACACAAAGTTTTAAGAGCCAAAGGTATGACTCTCTGTTTTTCAGCTACTGAATATTGCACGCCAGTGTAGGAAGCCTGCACTCATTGTAAAGAGGTAGAAATAGCTCTCAACGAGTCTGTCATACTGGTAACTGGTTACATAAGACCAACTGCAACACAAAAGAATACATGCAATGGCAGGCATAGCACTACTGTGTATAAGATGGAGAGTGGCCACAGAGAAGCTCAAACTAGAGACTGATCCAATGTACAAAAATATCGTGGCTCCACCACATCTTTGCTCACGGAGAAGCTTCTTAAAAAGAGGTAGGGCACTGGACACTACTACAGAAGAAAGAAGACTGTCATGAGAGAAGGTGCTTCCCACACCTTCAAACTTTAGGGCCCAAAAGAACTGGTCCCCGGGTGGTATCTGCCATATGAGAAATGGATGACTTGCAGATGTTTAGCCATTTGCCGTTTACTTTGTTTTGTTCATCAATTTCTTGCTAGGTATTCTGAAAAATAGCTTCAGGAGAAAAGGTGAAGAGTAAAGGGGAGAGCCTACATGTCTGTAACACCTGTCAGTATACTGATTTATTCAAGTGCTTTGCCTCTTTATGTCAGCTGATTGATTCCAGTAACTTTCTTATAATGTTGATGTATCCTCGGTCATGAGCTATACATTTCTATCAACTAAGTTAGATACACTGTCTACCATTTCAGGATGTCTTTGGATTTCCAATAAAGCATGTAAATAATTTGTTTGTTAATCAAGTCATTTCCAAAATAAGATCTAGATACAAAATGAGGGAGCCAAGTTTTTTTCTTTGTACCTAGTACTGATTATGTCTTTTATTTTTATCTTGTATCAAATATCTATTCTGAAGCGACTTTCAGTGAAAATCTAGTTACTGATCGTATCTGTTCGCTAGAACTTTTTTTAAAGAAAAGAAGCACTTAAACCTTTTGTAAATGTAATTTACGTAGAAAATTAACTCAAATTTCGTATTTCTATTGTAATTTTCACTTTTGAATTTAATATTAGAAGATACTTCTCTACTTAAATACACATATTACCCTATAGATAGGTGCTATATGTTGTTGATTTCCTTATGGAGTACACAATATTTTGTTTCTGATATTAATTTTATTTGTATTGTTAATGTTTTATACATATACAGTTTTAAGTTTATAAATTTGTAATTTACACATTGATAATACAATTTTTTAGGTTGTACTTTAGAAAATGTTGTAGCGTTTTCATCATTTGTCGTATAACTGCTATTGGGTTCTTACTGAAAACCATATTGTTTTATCAGCCAGTTTGACTTCTTCATTTTACAAATAATAAACTATTAATTTTAGGGAGCAGCATAGTTCATTACTTATCAACGTGGCATACAACTGCTTTACTGTTTGTAAGTATATTAATACACACACCAGTGAAGTACATATTTCAATAATTTAGTCTGCTACTTGATATACTGCAACCATAACTAAAACTTGTGAATAAACATCACATAGAAAATGGAAGATTTTCTGTTTCTAGGGATACTTGTAACTGCAAAAAAGGAGTTATACTTATGATCAGCAACTACCTATAGCTCAATTTGAAACCAACAGAATAGAGGAAGAGCTAATCACTGCAAACAGCCATAATAAAAGCTCTAAAAACAAACGAAGCCTAAGAGAAGTAAATTATATGATCAACTAGCGATGTGTGAATTGCATAAGACATCATGTACAAGGTCCTGCAATCTTAAAACTAACGAGAGAGTATGTGCCACCTGTTCTAGTAAAATAATTAAAAATTCATTTACAATTTCTGGGGATCTTAAAATACATCACAGGGCTCATTTATGTCAGTGACCATATTGTTGTGAAGGTTATGGAAAATCTTTTACAAATTATTCTTCTCCTCAAACAGCACATGTGGCTTCACTCTAATAAAAAAACAATTTTCTTCTGACTTTAATAAAAAAAATCATTTACACTGTCTGGTGGTCTTAAATTTCATCAGCAGATTGATTTGAGTGAGGGCCAACTTTCTCGTGATCTTTGTGCGAAATCATTTTCAATGTCCTCTAAACTCCAGCAGATTCATTTGGGTGAACGCCCATTTTACTGTGACGTTTATGGGAAATCTTTTAAACAGTCTGGGGATCTTAAAACACATCAACGCCCATTTTCTTTTAACATTTGTCACAAATCAATTTTAAGATCTTCAGATCTTAAAAGACATCAGCTGATTCTTTTAGGAGAATGTCCATTTCCTTGTAACATTTGTGGGAAATCATTTACACAGTCTGGGAATCTTAAAACTCACCAGTGGATTCATTTGTGTAAACGCCCATTTTCTTGTGATGTTTGTCGGAGAACATTTTCAGTGCTTTCAGTTCTAAAAACACACCAGCAATTTCATTTAGGTCAACGCACATATTCTTGGTAAATCATTTACAATGTCTGGGTATGTTAAATGTCATCAGCAGATTTATTTGGATGAACGCCCATTTGTTTGTAGCATTTGTGAGAAATTATTTACCATCTCTGGAGTACTTAAAAATCATCAGCAGATTCATTCAGATGAATAATTATTTCAATATTTTATCCATGATGGATAAGTGGAACTGAGCGACTGTAGTTTCAAAATTCCTGATATTAAAATACAGCAACCAGTCTCTGGTGACTGGTTGTTGTTTTTTAACCCTTTGACTGCTGTCGACGTGTATACACGTCGTGCTGCCTACTGGCCCCGAGTGCTAATGACAAGTTTAGACGCTGCCGCCGGTTTTCCCCTGAGTGCTGTTGACGAGTTAATCGCACCCGCCTGCCGCTACCTGAGTGCTGATGACGAATATAGATGCGCCGCTACCTGAGTCGTACAGCGGACTTCACGACCCATTTCTCAATAGCCTTTTGCAGTTCTGGTCGCTAGTTTATCGTCCGAATGTTTGTCTGTAGGGAGCCTAGGCGTTGCTCTACAGTTCACTATTCAACAGAAATTACATCAGTCTTCATTGTGTCCTGTATTTTATGAAGAAAATGGCAAGACATCATGGGTGCATTGAGGAAGAAATCATGGAGATTCTTACGACGAGTGACACCGAGGATGAACTACTTGATTTTGATGGAAGTGATAGCTTTTCCACAGAATCGGAAAGCTGTAGTGATAAACCATACTTGTCAGCAGTGGTGACAATGCAGTCTCTTGTTTCAACAAGAGAAGTTAGTTGTTCTGAATCTGAAGAATCAGAAAGTGATAGTGAAACACTTACCAAGAAATTACGTCTTAGTGATAAATCTGACTGGAAATAAAATGATTATTGTCCAGTTAGTCACGCATTTGATGATACGCTGTCGGGACATGTGTGTCAAATAGGGAATGTGCCAAATATTCTGTCAGTTTTCATGTTATTTTTTTACAGAAGAACTGATGAAATATATAGCTGATGAAAAGAATCGGTTTTATATAACCACTATGGAGAATATTCCAGAATCAGTGCATTCTTGAATATAAATGTGGAAAGATACTGAATATGATGAAATTTTTTGTTTCATAGCTATTTGTCTTCTGCTACATCGCGTGAAAAAAATTGAAAATTAGCTAATATTGGATCAGAGATGTTCTTCTAAATACCGCAATTCTTGGTGAACTTATGTCCAGATACGCTTTTTGTTACTTTGGTGGGGTTTCGTGAGATTTCTCCGAACCCCCCTCCCCCCCCCTATTTCAACTCGCGTAATAATGGACAAACACTTCACAGCTTTGAAATGTTGAAAAATCTATGGAGCACTTATGTGGAGCAAATTTCATCAAAGAAACAAAATTATGTGTAATCGGGTAATTATAAAACGCAGCAGACATTCAGCCAACATCGAGATATTTTGAGAATCTACATCTACAAAGATATTCCGCAAGCCAAATTTCGGTGTGTGGGGGAGGATGCTTGTACAATTATCATTTTCAGGTGTCTTTTTATATTCGTGAATAGCACGAGGAAAAATCGGATGCCTTTAACTCTCTGTATAAGTTCGAATATCTCTAATTTAACAGTCGTTGTCTGAATGCGGTATGTAAGCGTGGAAGTAAAATATTTCTAGCATTTTCTTCGAATCTACGCTCTAAAAAATTCAACAGAAACACTCTGATACTGTAAGGAACATATAGAAAATTGCATTTGTTATAAACGGGTATGTAGGAAAGAACAGTAAACTATTAAGGTAAATTTAAGAATCACGATGCTTTCGACATAAGCTGCAAAAATCTAGTGAAAACTACGAGCAAGATATAATTATTAGTGATAAATAATAGGGTTATTGATTCTTTGACTCTGCAGTAATTTATTTGCAGAAAAACTATGTAGTGAGAGCATTTATTGTGTATCAGCCGTGAGAGGTAACGCCAGGAACATCCAGCACTGGGCGTGTGAGACAGCGTGGGCCGCTCCGTCCCCTGGAATAATCACTTAGCACAGGTAGCAGGACTCAGCGCGACAGGTAGACGATGCTCTGTCAGCAATCAAAGAGTTAATATCAAGAAATAATTATTTTGCTGTGATATTTGTGATAAATCATTTTAACATTCGGCGAGTCTTAAATACCACCAGTGTATCCGTTAGTGTGAATGTTCATTTTCTTATGATATTTGTGGGAAATCATTTAAAGTGTATGCGCATCGAAAACGTTGTCAGTGATTTATCTGGGTGATGTTTGTGATAAATCATTTGCACAGTCCAGAAGTTTGAAATGTCATCACCAGTTTCATTTATGTGAACGCACATTTATAGTCCAAACATCTTAAAAGTCATCAACTTATTAACTTGGGTGATCGCTAGTTGTTTTAAAATATTTGGACAATAATTGTGGCCGGGGGATCTTAAAAATTATAATTTCACTATTTTAAGTGAAACGCCTATTTCTTTATTATTTGTAGAAAATCTGCTACACAAACTTCGTATCTTAAAAACAAATTGTAGGATATATTTCCGATAGTGCATAATTTAGTGTAAAATCTCTTACGTCATTCTGATAAATATTTGTGAAATCATGTACTGTGTTAACGTGCGTCTGTGGGTACACCCGATGCCGAGCCGAAAATCCTCCCACTCCACGGCATGAGTAAGTGACGTCACATTGACGATACGTGTAACATCTTTGGTTGCAAATTAGACAAGTGAATAACTCTTCTTCAGTACTTCATAATTCCATCACTAGATACCACCACCAGCAAATAGGTACAATCAATTCAAAACACGAAGAAAACAATGGAACTCGCAGTTAAGGAAAAACGAAATAAGTACACTAGCCGTTAATTTTTCTTTTTCTGTACTGCCATGTGTTGACTTAGAATAAACGTTATTTACCCCAGAGGTTTCTATGACACTCATATGGGACACGAAAAGCAAGTAATTTCAACCTATTTTAGCGTAACGATTAAATGGATCTATACAGCAACTCGCCCGAATTCGCGAGGACGCAAACCAAACAAACCACGCTACCGGTCAGGTTTGCTTCCCAATGAAAGCTTTTATGTAATTACTGTCAAGTAATTGTACTACTTGGAGTAAAAGTGAAAAAAATTACCTTTTGAGCATGTTTCTATTTTATGAACCTGTCTTGTCGATAAATATTTTCCATACTGCCATGTGTTGACATCCAATATACGTTATCTACGCCAGCGGTTTCTATGATACATATATGGGACACGTAAAGCAAGTAATTTCAATCTATTTTAGCGTAACAATGAAATAGACCTATAGCGCAAATCGCCTGTATATTTCGTTTCATTTTGACTTCGGACATCTCTCTCGTCATACCCAAGATGGATTTACATCTTCCTTCATTGGAATCTTGACTACATAATGTAAAATAGAAATTTGGTAACTGTTAAATGTTTTGACAGGAATACTACTAGCAGGGGCGGATCCAGGATTTTTTCTTTTTTTGTGCGGGAGGGGGCCTTAAGCTGACTTTGGTTTGGGGGAGGGGGCTTGACTTGAGAGAATTTTGTTTCAGAGGGCTTGCCTTCAGTTGATCTTGGTTTTTTTTTTGGGGGGGGGGGTGGCTTGAGTCTGCCATGGGGTAGTCTTTATAGCCTCCTCGGGCATCGAATCCGTAAAGCTAAACAAAACAAAAAAAAAGTCTCCAAAAATACAATGTCGGGGGTGGACTTAGATGCTTTTGGGGGGGGGGGGCTTGAGCCCCCTAGACCCCCCCCCCTGACTACTAGGTTGGAATCGCTTACAAAATGATAACAGTACCGTATGTTTAACTACCGTTTCGGTCTGTAAATTAATGTTAAATGCTACATACAATGAGTGCTACAAATAAAGGGAATGAGAATTTTCTATGACTGCTGAACCGACCCAATAACGAATAATGTTTTAAAAATAACCAAATTATATTATTGAGATGTCAATAAAAAGTATATTAGGCTGTAATGTGGTTTCGTGAAGGACGAATGAAGGATCTACCTTCTATGAAGTACATTATTTTTACTACAAAGAAAGAACTTTCTCCACATTTAAGAATTTCAGTTATGGTGATATGGATTGATAGTATGTTAAAAATATAATTTCTCCTCTTTAAAACGCACATACACTCTTCTGTTTTATACTTTAACTATTCTTAATTATTTTGGCTTTACGCTTCATTGCCGTCGACCTTATTAATGACGGAGGAGATTTCGGGACAAGAACAGCAACAAATGCAGCCATTGCTTCTTGCAGCAGTCATCCTGGAGTTTGCCTGGAAACATTTTAAATCGAGATCTCAATGCCAGACGGGTATTTGAATTTTATTTCCTAGTTCTTTTCGCCATTACTGCTACCATGCTATTTTATACTAGGAAAGAAGGTTTTGAAAATCTATCTTTTTTTAGTTGTAACTGGTTTGGTATTTGTTAGTGAAATAAGTTAATCTTGACATTCGTTACATGATTACGTAATTGAAACTTTAGCTCTTCAATCAGTTAGTGAAAGCAGCAATGCTAACAACAGCAACTAGAATATTAAAAATCCTAGGCCACATTTATGCGTTTATGTTGCACTTAAATCTAGACTGAAACATTTGATTTATTCATTCAAACTGCGTTTTCCTAAACTTTCTACAATCAAGGCACACATATCTAGCCTTTGCATATATCCAAATAGGTATGAATTGTTTGAAGAAAAAGTAAAAACAGAGCCAACTAATTGGTAAAAAAAGAAAAATAAATCAAAGCCTTCAAGTGCTGTGGCTTCTTCTGATATATATAGCAGCAGGATTGATTTGTTTTCATCGCAATCTGCTAATAAAAGTTTACGTCAACAAAAAGTTTGGTATCATAGCTATCGGGACCATCATATTACAAGCTGATGTGGAGTGATGTACTGCAATCCTTTTTGTTGACAACAAGATTCCACTACATGCTGAAGAATCCGATACATTTGAGAATCTGATGAAAACGCTGAACCCCAGTAAAAACTCATTTTCCAGAATGACATTTGGTAGATGTATTATTGATTCACTTCATGGTACATAGCACCTTGGTATTGCTTGCAGTAATACCTATTACAACACATAAGCATCTGTTCCACTCTTGGATGGTTGACTTTTAATGGTTAACTTTAACTTGCGCTAATTTTGTAAAAATGTAACGCTTTAACGATTATTGAAGTTAACTTTTTAAGTAGTGGATTAACCATTAACGAAGTTAACTTTTCGGTTACTGTTGCCACCTGTGTGTATAATGCTTTCAAATAATTAAATTTTTAGGCAATGTACAAAAAGGTGGATGGAGAATAAAACATTGTTATTGATTGTACTGAGATTCCAATACAAAGTAGTGGTTACCCTGACCATGGTCAAGGAACATACTCACATTACAAAGGTTTTCATACTCTCAAAGCACTAGTAGGTATTAGTGAGTTTGGAGTAGCTTTATATTGTTCCCATTTATATGGTGGAGCAACAACTGATCCTCAAATGGTAGAGTTATCGGGCTTCCTTGACCTTTTAAAAGGAGGACATTTATTGTTATTGACAAGGGTTTTTAATGTTTGATTTTTTGGAAGCAAAAGGAGCCACTCTTAACATTACACCTTTCAGAGTGTCATAAGGTCCAAATGACTAGCAGGGTTATCGCAAATCTGTATACTGTTGGTGAAAAAAGTGATATACGCTATTTTTACCCCAAGCAATGCCAACATACACATGTCCTCTTGCAAATAAGATATTTTACATTGTTTTCAACGTTTGTAACGTCAAACAAATAGCAGTTTGAATTCCACCACTGTTTCTAACATTTTAAACTTTAGGTTTTTAATTGTATATGAGCCTTTATAAAAAGAAAAATTCAAGTTTCTTCAGTTCCAATTTCTTTTATGAATGCTTGAAACACAGTTATGTATTAAAAGCTACATCAACTTTTATTTACAGGTTTTTTCACAACTTCAATGACCAATTTAAACAATTGTGGTTTACAATATGGAGTATTTATCGTATTTACAGTTACCTCTTTTTCTGTTGTACAAAAATTATAAAATCTCAGAAATAAGTTGTTACAGAAATTACTGTATAATAAAGTAAAACAAGTACCCTAAGGACAAGCATATTTTGATAAGAAGCTATTTACAGATTTAATTTTAAATTCTGTGAGCATTTTTGGTAAATTAATCATAATTTACGTTGGTAATTTATTCCAATCTCTGATCCCTTATGTGCGAAAGAATATTTTACAGAAATTAAGTGCCAGCTTGTGGTCATGATCATATTTTCCCTTCCATGCTTTACTCTAAATTCTTTCACCAATATCTTTCAACACCTCATACCTTGTACACTCCCAGTACTCTCTTGAAACCTCTGCTGTCTTCCAATGTTTAAAAAAATCTAGCTCTATTATGATATCAGTTACTAATTGCGCTCTGCAGCAATGTTCACACAAAATAATAAACACAACCATTTCGGCTATATAATTAAGCAATACAAAATGATTAACCAGTATTAAAAATAAATATCAAATCCATCCACTCAAGTTAGTGACTATGCAAAAAGATTCAGGTTCTGAGGGAGTTGTCAACTTTTAAAATTACTACTTAATAGAGAAACAAATCATTTACTTTTATAAGCAATAATAAAATTTTGATTGAGATCACATGAATAGGACACAATATTAGTACAAAGAACATGTACAAAATGTTCCTTCCATAAAGACAAACAAGATTTGTGCCATAATGAGGGTTTGGTGTAGAGAGAGCATTAACGAGAATGAATCAGAAATGGCATGATCTAACTCGGAGAACAAGCTTAACAACACAATTAAAATGAACAGATCAAAAAAAATTGAATACAATACATACATTTTTTCCATTGATCCCAATATAAGAGACTGGCTCTGTGGGATGTGGAAAGTTGTCAATTTACAGCTAAACAGTTGCATAACAAAATAATAATCACACCAGTAGATGTACAGTCATAGCATACATGGTACATTAAACAATTCCATAACATTCATTCAGAGTACATTACGAAGGAAATAAGAAAGCTGAAAAAACAAAGGGGCTGGTGTAGATAATATTACTACAGATATCTTAAAGATAGCTGGAGTGACATTGTACCTTATCTTGAAATATTATTTAAAATGAGTCTGGATACTTGCTGCTTACCATAGGACTGGAAAAGTGCGATAGTAGTACCGGTACATAAAGGAGGGGTGAGAAATAGAGTTGAGAATTACAGGCCAATCAGTTTGACATCAGTGGTAGGTAAATTAATGGAAAGATTGATATGCAACCACATCAGAAATATATGTGAGGAACGTAAGTGGTTTTCAAGCAGGCAACATGGTTTCAGGCAAGGATATTCATGCGAATCTCAGTTGGTGGGATATATGCAAGATATTTCAGATGAAATGGACAAGGGAGGCCAAATTGATAGTGTAGCACTAGATCTGTCTAAGGCGTTTGACAGAGTAAGCCATAAAATGGTAGTAAATAAGGTAAAAACCATTGGAGTGGATAAGAAAGTCATTTGCTGGGTAGAAGAATTTTTAAAAGGTAGAAAACAGAATGTTAGGGTAGGAAATGTAGTATGAAAAGAAGTGGAAGTAAAAATGGGTGTGCCACATGGTAGCGAATTGGGACCATTGCTATTCATTATTCTAATGAATAATTGTGTTGATTGTTTACTATCTGAAATTAGATTGTTTGCAGATGACATAATGCTGTATAAGAGAATCTAAACAGATAGAGGATTGTAAACAGTTGCAGGGTGATCTGGACAGGATATCTAATTGGGTTGGTAAACATGGAATGAAGATAAATGCAAAGAAGAGTCAGCTTATTAGATACACAAATAAAAAACAAAAGGGTTAATTCTGAATATAAGGTGGGGAAAGAATTGTTTGCTGAAGACTTGAAATGTAAATATCTTGGCATTACTTTTGATAACAAGCTTAACTGGGCAGGACACATTGGACAGGTGGTAGGAAAAGGTTTCAAAATTCTGCACTTGTTGGAGAGTGATGAGGGGATGTACGAGAGATGTAAAGGAATTGGTTTACAAAACTTTGGTCAGACCATTGCTCGAATATGGTATTGTAGTATGGGACCCACATTTGAGTATCAAATACAGGAATTAGAGAGGGTACTAAAAAGGGCTGCTAGATTTGTTTCTGGAAATTACCGCAGAATGCAATTAGTTACAGATATGATAAAAGAGCTGGATTGCAAGACAGGAGGAGGGTGAAGAGGGTCATGGGAGTGTACAAGTCCTATATTGGTGATGAATCATGGAAAGATAATGGTGTAAGAACTAAACGTAATGCATGGAAGAGAGAAGATGACCATGACAACAAGCTGGCACTCGATTTCACACCCATGGGTGTAGGAAGATTCTCTTTTTTGGGTAAGGGTGTCAGGGATTGGAATAAGTTACCAAGAGAAATGATGAATAATTTACCAAAAGTTTTAAAGAATTTAAAGTTAAAATTTGGCAAGGGCAGGGTAGGTGTGGGCAGGGAAGGGGGACGATGGGTGGTAGGGAAATTGACACCAGAACATGCACTCCATTGCAATTTAAATGAATATTACTATAAATATTAGACTAAAATGGCAGTCTTCTCAATAGCTTAATATAACAAAATTAATAATCTTGATATAGTGATTATATAAATTAGGGTAAACATATTTAAAAATAAATAAATAAAATATAGCTCTTTCATAAAAATCAACCATTTCAAAAATAAACTTGTTATTGCATCATAGTAAAAATTGGTTGAGGGCAAAAGGGTGTTGGAGGAGGAAGGGAGAAGGATGGGCGTGTAGGGAGATTGCCACCAGAGCATTCGCTCCATCACAATTAATGAATTAATAATTATTAATGATGATGATAAGGTTTTCACAAATATGTTGTGAGAAAGACAATTATGACATCTTCAAGAATTTGAACCTTGGGCTTGTAGAAGAGGCAAAAATAACCCATGATAGTAGAGGGTAACAGCATTCATCAAATGATTCTTATAGGATCTATTTAAAAGAACACACTGCTCAACAATTCCCTTTGTTGTCCATATAACAAAATCATATCTTCAATTCCAGTCACTACCAGCTGTGCCTGCATTTGCGCATAATATCTTTTGTACATCACTTTTCCATTTGGGGGCACAGAAAGGCATAGTGATGGTTTGTCAAATCACATACTGTATGGGCATTTAAGCTCAACTATGGTCTTTCCATCCTCAGCAATGCTATCTGAAGCAGCACCAAAGTAATCCCACTCATTACTTTGGAAGAGTCCACATGATTACACCTGTTGGAAAAGTAAATAGCATTTTTTTAAAAAAATTCAGAAGATGACTATATCTATTCACACCACAAAAATATAGCACAAAATAACAGTTTGGCTCAGTGGCTGAGACTGTAATAACAAAATCAAAATAAAGGCAAAAAAATCACACCATAACCTTCAACCCCATGAGTTCTCATAAGATCTGGAAACTTTTTTTTCTTAAATCCACATTTTAGAGATGGATCATTTTTTAGGCTCTTTTTGGTTTAGTTGTCTCCTGGCTGGACCTTCACAGAAATTACGTGTTGCAACAAGTTTACAATGTTTCTAAAATGAGTACATGAAAGTTAGATCAACAATTATGTAAGTAAGAAATCTGCTAAAATATTTATTATTATGTCAATTCATACTTAGTACACTACCTGCTTCCACAGTTCTCAATATTTAATACGCCATTGATCCTGTTATCATTTTTGTCTGGGCTGAATTCCATTCAACACTGTTGGCTTGGTCCCTTTCCAGTGTACAGTTTGATGGTCCAGAATCACTGCAGGAGGAGTTGTGCCATGAAAGGGCAAGTAAATGGGCTTTGTGGCTCCATGGCAAGCAGCATACCTTTGAACATTTCTTCTCAAACTACTTTGATTGGCCACTGCTGCAAATTAAAGTAAATTCGATACAATACATTCATTTTCCATTGATCCCAATATAAGAGACTGGCTCTGTGGGATGTGGAAAGTTGTCAATTTACAGATAAACAGTTGCATAACAAAATAATAAGTACACCACTAGATGTACAGTCATAGTATACATGGTACATTAAACACTTCCATTACAAAATAATACATATAGGCTAACAGAAGATGTACAGTCGTAGCATATATGGTACATTAAAAAAATTCCATAACAAACTAAATACATACACCACGAGATGTACAGTCATAGCATACATGGTAAATTAATTATGTGAACTATATTTACACAAGATACTGGCAGTTATTTTGGGTCTACTGGAGATCGCGATTCCGCTACAACAACACATAGTAATATCGTTGGAATACTGATGTAGTCAATCGCAAGACGTATTATTATCAAGCAGTAATTCCGTTGTAATACAGCCTGGACCAGTATGAAACCGTTAAATGTACTTAGGGAATAATTTATAGTGGAGACTTGCGTTTGACCACTGCAGTATTATGATAACTCCTGGCGGAATCGCGATCTCCAGTAATCCCGTTATTTTTTAGATACCTTAGAAATAAATTCTTCGTCAGAGTAGGAGTTGTCAATTAAAAATCCTTTCAATTTTTTCCTGAATTTATTCTTATCATCTACTAGACATTTAGTATGTGTTGGGAGCATATTGAAGATATGTATCGCTGAATATCAGCCCCTTTTTGAACAAATGACAGTGACTTGTAAGTCTTGTGAAGATCATTTTTACTTCTCTGCCATAATTGTGTATTTTACTATTTGTTTCAAACAAAGTATAATTTGTGACTACAAAGGACATTAATGTGTATATATACTCAGATGCTAATGTTAAAATCCCTAACTTCTTGAACAGCTCTCTACATATAGTTTCTATTGCTAACCCCACACAATTCTTATTACACGCTTTTGGGCTCTGAACACTTTGTCTCTATGGTAGAATTGCTCCAGAATATTATTCCATATGAAAATAGGGAGTTAAAATAAGCAAAATAAACTAGCTGCCTCATACGGAGATTTCCTAAAGCTGAAATTGTACGAATTGCAAACATGGCTGCTCCCAATCGCTTTAGTAAGTCAGAAAACATGTACTTTTCCAATTTAAATTATGATCAATATACAAACCTAGAAATTTCACTCTCTCAAACTTACATAATGCACATTTAGGCAAATTACAGTAATTAATACTACAAGCTCAATTTAACAAGCTCTTACCTGTGGCTGGCTAATCTTGGAAACAAGCTCCCTGGATTCGTCACACAAGTGATAATGTTCTAAGCTGTAGCTTACTGCAGTAACATGTTTAGATGTTACAGACCACCCAGATCCCGCTGGACATAGATGGCACATAGCCTGATAAATTTCTCTGGATTCTCTACTGAGCACCATTTCACCCTATAATCCATATTATTTGCAGTTGCAGCTGAACACAAAGCTTCAATGAAGATAATCTCATTCGGCACACATCTCATTAAACCCATCTTCGGGAATTAGTTCACTGCCTCCGGAAGCACTACCTCAAATTGAAATAATGTTTTATTGAGGTTTGGGAGTTGTTCAATCCTCTGTAACCTGTAAATGCAACGCAAAACTTAAAAACAAAAACAGGAATAAAAGACTTTGGCCTAAAATCAGACATTTATAGATTTTTAAAAATGATTTCAAGCGGTTCAAGAAGCGAGTAGAGAAAAACCGACAAGAGGGCTAAGCCATATTTCAAGAGGGTCTAGCCATATTTCAAACAAATTTCTACATTTTACATACGTTTAACGGCTTCACATATAGATTTTATGAAATAATATGCATTTTGGAACGTGTGTAGTAAATTATTCGCTTTGATCTTGTGAATTGTCACCTGCTAATCAGTTCTTGTTTCGTGCACTTCAACAGATTACGTGCTCCGTCTTGAAGGAGTAATTCTTATAACCGCACTCCACCACACACAAAAACAAACAGAGACAATGAAAACAAACACATAATGTAATGGCGCTGCAACTCAGTAGCATGGAGGATTCCTTCCTCCATGCTCAATACCAAACAGAGACAATACCAAAGGAGTTACACGTATCGTCATTGCTACGTCACTTCCGCGTGGCGAGAGAGTGGGAGGCGCGTGGCGAGGGAGTGGGAGGATTCTCGCACGGCATGGGTGTACCCACAGACGCTTCACTGTGTTAGGGAATCTTCAAAAAAAAAAAAAAAAAAAAAAAAAAAAAAAAAAAAAAAAAAAAAAAAAAAAATCTTTCAGGATCAAGTCAGTTTTCTAGTAGAATTTTTATACAATATCTTTCATCTACTAATCTTATAAAAGAAATGTTCTTTTTAATTAGGTGTATCTCTTCCTTTAAGTTTCTGGAAAATCTTATTTTTTTTTAGTTACCTAAAAAAGCTTTTGAGGAGATTCAAGTAAAAGAAAATTTCCTTCAAAATTTTGTTTAAACTTTTCGTACAGTTGGTGCTTAGTTATATTTGCTATAAAGTTTGTAGTTAAAGTATTTTTAGAGTAATAAAACAATTTTGTAAAATATACTTAAATTTTCCTGTGGTGACTCCAAAATCTTTTCAGGGTCTGATACAACTAAAAAGAAGATTTTTTTATGTTTTATTTCAAGCTCTATTGAATTAGTTTTATAGGAATTCGAGATATAGTTAATTTTGTTTTTAAATTTCTTTGTGTACGTTCTTTCCGTTTAGGCTACGTGTAAATGGGTAAAATCATTTATATGAAAGTTGCCTGATATATTTACATTACTGATGGGATTATGAAGTACTGTTGTTTAGTTTTAACTATTTATTTTGTAGTAATTTCTAGTTTTATCTATTGTTGTAAGTGATATTAATAAGTATACACCTGTCCATTATGATTTCAAGAGAAATTTTTATTATAGTTATATATTCTTGGGACCAGAGAGATTTCTAAACATAAAAACTGTCAGTTATATCAATTTGAATGTTTATTACTATATCATTTATTTTTTTACTATTTGTCAAAGTTTTGTATGTGCTATGTATACAAATTTTCTTTTCTGACCAGTTCATAAAACGAAAATGAATGTCTACTTTTCTTTAGAACTGTGTTTAAACATTTCTCAAATAAATCACTGCATTTCTCATTTTAATTTTTAATGATTTTAGCTATTTATCATTATGAGTTGAAATATTTTACAAGTTTGTATTTTGTGTTGTAATTAT